>VZTM01028524.1:19402-60119 GCA_013400555.1 Jacana jacana | reverse complement strand
GGGGGGGGGGTGTCCCATCCCACCTCAGACCAGCTGCCACCCACTGCTGCCAGGGAATGGGCTGGATGGTGGGAGCCAGCGGGGACAAACCTGCTGGGAAATGCGTCTCCTTCTGGGCACAGCTGAGCTGAACCATCCCTTGTGATGTGGAAAGAACAAAGTTAAAATTTTATCAGGAAATTTTGGCTGGAACATGGTTGAGGCATCAAGGAATGTCCCTAACCTTGAGTAGGATGTGAAACAAAACAACGTGTCTTACATGTTCTGAGTTGCTGACTTAAACATAAGATAGCAAAAACATAACTTCTGGACCAAATTTGGGCTGAGAGTTGTATGCCAAACGAACCTTGGGTAATTATAATCCTAAAATCCACAACCTTTTGTGAGTAATTAGCATGCTAATCATATAACCTCCCTAAATGTTTTAAACACAAGCTTAGATGCATAAGTATAGTTAGGAGTGGTGCATTATTGACAAATCCAGGGTGTTTTATTATTATAAATATTGGGCAGTTTGAAATGTGAGGTGTGTTGGCTGTTATTAAATGCCCAGCACCTGATTCTGCAGAATTGAAAGACAAGTGTCTCTTCTAAGTGTGGGGACTGGCTCTCACTCAGCGGCTGAAGAGCCCTAATTTAGGGACAGCACTCGAGCGGGCAGAGGGCTGGCTGAGGTGACCCTCAAGAGATGGGCCAGAGCTGTGAGTGAAGGTGGATTTATAAACCATGGCAAGTTGTGGCATGTGATGGCACATTAAATAGTGGCAAAAGCTGAGTGAAGGTTCTAGCAGGTCCAATTTTCCTCCAAGAGAGGCTTGTTGCTGCCAGGGTCCTCCAGCCAGGTGGATATGGAGACAGGGTTGGCTTAGCACAGAGGCTGCTTTGCCAGCACCGGGGCCCATTTTGCTGTTGATTTCTCTTATTGGTACCCCAAAAATTCTCCCTGTGTTTTGTGGACAAGGATTTCCAGTGGTCCTGTCTGCAGGTCTGCAGCCCTGTCCCCCTTTGGCACAGGGCTCTGGGGCACAGCCACCTCAAAAAGATGTCTGGGGTTTTTATTAACTGCTTTTGCTTTACAGGGGCTTGGTAACTTGGCTGGAAACTTTAATTCCTGGGTGCATATTGTCAGAGATGCTGCTGATCGGTTGTAAAGCGCAGATCTAATGAGAGAGCAATTCCCGCTGTGGTTTCTGCTCGTAAAACCAGTCAGCCTTGAAGGCCACGGAGCTGAGGTGCAGGTGACGTGAGAGAGACACGAATCACAGCTGGCACCATGATTGTGAATCCACTGCAGTTGGTTAGCCAGGGTTGAGGGGGTTGGGGCAGATTGCCACAAGAGCCAATACTCCTCAGCAGCATCTGGTTGCCATCCCTGAGCGAGGTCCTGGGTACCACACTCCTGCTGTGGGGGGAAAATGTAGCTCTATTGGGTGATCTGCAAAAAAAAGAAAGTCTAGTCCAGCTCTCAGGGTTACCATGGCAACTAGGTATTTGCTCATTTGTATTTCTTGGAAATTATGCTGGGCTGTTGATTGCATCGCTTGTGAAGCTCTTTGTCAGGGGGCTGATAGAGCATTTTTCGTCAGGGCTGTACAGGAGTGACTGGCGCTGTTACTGGAGAGATTTCTGAATGGGAACTTTGCTCTAGTGTGGTGTGTGTTATAACGGCATCCCTCCCACAGAAACCCAGGAACGGAGCCCCTGGCCTTGGGGGTCTGTGCTTGCTCTGCTCACCCCCTCTGACACCCACCCGTACTGGTGTGGTTGCTTGGGGTAACACAGAATCTGAACCACTCGCTGTGGGAGGGGATTGGACCGGACCAGGGAAGGCTTGCAGAAGTAGCTTCCTTCTTGTGCCTTTTCAGCATGGAGTGGACTTGAAGAAAATATGCTCCTTTGCCTGTGGTCAGAAATCTGCCACAGGGTAGGAAGGCGAGGAGGTTTAACTCAAAGGTAGTTTGAGGAGTTGCCCTCTCCCTGTGGGATTGAGAAAGGAGGGAGGGGAGAGCGGAGGGGCTGGAGGGGTGCTGGGAGCAGCCCCCTCTGGCCACAGTGAGGGGGCTGCTGTCCTGCTCCTGGAGAAGTAACCACCCCCTTCTGCTTCCAGAGTGCATGGAGACTTTGAGGTTTGGAAAAAATGAGCTTAGGTTAAACGCTTACTAATTTTTGGTATTGCAAAGGAGCACCTTTGGAGCAAAGGAGAACAGTGCTGCGTGGTGCCTCTAATTGTCTGAGGTGGCTCTAGAAGAGGACAGAGAAGGGCTCTTTATGTATACTGAAGACAGCATTAATTTGATTTGGATGCTGTTTATACTCAATGGCCATGGGTTCCTGAAAGTCAATTGACCCATAATCCAGCGGTGGTTTAAGAGCTCAGCGTTTGTTGTCAAGTATTTGTTTAATGGCAAAAACCCACTTGCCACTAATTCCTCTTTTACCTTGCTGAGATAATTAAATTAGGAGGCAGGACACTGTGGCAGGTCTGCAGATAGAAGTTGTTTTCTGCAGCTTGTCTGTTTGCAGGTGTAACACCTTCACAGGTTCTTGGTTTGCTCATCAGTGCTGCTACCAGTGCCTGTGTGGAGCACAAAGGCTGTTGGACCTCATCTCCTCCATTATGGCCAACCATAATGCTCCCATGCTCCTAGCAGACACTGAATGTGAAGCTCACAGGTAGAGGGAGGGGAAGGAAATGGCAGAAGTGAAGGCTAAAGCAAATTAAATGTGTTATTTCATCAGTATGGAGGACAAGCACTTGCAGGAATGGGCTGTGGCCTTTATTAGTCTCCAAATCATCACATGAAATCACGGTACAAAGTAAAAGCTGAATGCAAATGATGAATGTATTCATCTAATGTGGATAGTTACCCTGGATTTAGCTGGGTTGTGAAAGCGATTATAATTTGGTAATAGCAATAAGATGAACAGCTCTAGTGAAATCTTAAATGCCAGCTTTGTAACCTGCCCTCTTTTCTGCATTGACTCTATCAAGCAACCTGCTGTAGCTGTCCAGGGATGCTGCATCTCGCTTTGCCTGTGATTCAGACCTAGCCTGACTGGATTTCAGCGTTATTTCTTACCTTGTGCCCCATAACCACACAGGTGACATGGAGGGGCTCCCGCTCTGGCAGTAATGCAGGCAGTGTGCCAAAAATCACTGCTTGGATTTGATATGTTGTGGTGTCTTCTACATCTACAGTAAATTCATCCTTTGTTGCACATTATCCTGGCCCTGGGAGCTTCCTGCTTCTGTAGGATTATCCTGTGTGGGGACAACTGCTGAGGCAACAGCCATCAGGCTGCCGAAGCATCCTGGTGCTGGTGGGTTTGGTCCCTTCAACCTGGGATACCCCTCGGATGTCACTTTTGGGGAAGAACTTGGTGAGTTTGTGGCTTTGGGTGGGGCTGTGTGAGGCAATGTTGCAGGATGTTTGCAGTTTCTTCCACTCTTGGTTTTAGTGTACAACCGTACAAGGCACAAAATGCCTGTTGGGGTGAGGTTTTTCACTTCAAAATGCCAGTGCTGACTCACTGCTCTTATTATCTGGCAGCTACAGCCACCACATCCTCTCATGCATTACTGTCTCCGTTTTTCTGGTTTAACCGGAGCAGACCCAAAAAAAGCTGCTGTTTTGTTCAGATGGCTCCGTGCAGTGAATGACCCATTTTTCTTCTTGGATGAGTCACGGATCCTCCTCTGAAAGATCTCATTATTAATATGCCATTTGGGGATATTCTGGTTTTTCCAGCAGTGGCCTTGTCTGAGTTCACTAAGGGAACCCACACAATTAATGGCACATGCCGAAGGGCCGCACCCTAATGCAACAGATTTAGTATCTATATATTTATAAAGGTTATATTGCTTTTTTTTAATTTGTTTTGTTTTGGTTTTATGGGCATTTTTAGATACAACATGCTTAATGCTTTTTCCTTATTAGAAATTTGTTGAAATTCTTCTAATAAGCAGGGGAAGGGTATTTCTCTCCAGATGACATATCTTGCAAAAAAGCAGCAGAAGAAGATATGTGTGTGTGTTATTTTTCAAGTGCAGAATGGTCATGAAGTGGGGTTGCAGCTCAGGGAGAGAGTGACCATCACCCCTGCATCTGGGCTACCAGTGTAGCATGTGCCAAAGCCCTGCTCTTTGTCTTTCACACAGATCTTGTGACACTGTTGGAGAAATGAACCCTTGTGAGAGATGCCCCCTACCAAGAGTCCTAAAGGGAGGAGAACAGAGTTGAGTTTATTTTTGGAAGAGGCACAATGCACTGTCCAAGCTGTCTGAACCCCACCTCAGATGGATGCAGTGTGCTTGTTTTATAACGGTACCTTTATTTACAAATGGAAATATATTTTCCCTTACAGTTGCAGAGCTCCTGCCTCCAAAAAACCACCCAAAGTGTGACTTTAAACACCACCTTCCTAGTTAGCAGATATGTTAATTCAGGGGTACCAAATGCTAAGTTGGATGAGGATTATGTTCCTCCTTTTTTCCATTTGCTGGTATCCCCTGGGCTGCCTTTTCAAAACTTGACTTCTCTGGAGCATCCTGCAAACGCTCTGCCTCTAGTAACCTTAGTGAAAACATTTAACTGTATATAGATACATATATATTCATTACATATACCTGTTTAATCATATATAAATACACAAATATATTTATGTGTTGCTTTACCATTATATCATAGCCATTTTATGTACAAACACACACACACGCATCCTCTGCATGTCCCACACCTCGCTCTCTCTTTTATCTACTCCATGTAGAGTAACCAGCACTAAGACCACCCACGGACATTTCCTCTGCAGAAGAGATTGATTGCATCATTTTGAAGTTTCAAGTCATGTATTTGGTAAGATTTACACTAAAACCTAATTTCAGGCTGATTATATTCGATAGGAAGTTGAGGTGTTTATGGCCTCATTAGCCTGATTAGGTGGCTAGGCTGAAGGACGAGCGCTCAATGCTCTGCTGAGAATGGCTTATAGCAGAAAAAGCCTTATAGGCAATAAGGTTTTTGGCAGCACCCAGTATATTTACAGGTTTGAGGGTAATCCTGTTGATGGGGATTTGGGGATCAGCCAGGTGCTGGGATCAACCCCGTGGGTAAGCAGCTATTTGTGTGGCTCAGCACTGCTGGGAGACCCAGACATCTCTGGATTAGATTAATTTTCACACTGAGCTCGGCCTTTTTTTTTTCTTCTTCTTTTATTTCCCCTGATCCCATGCCTATTATTTCAAATTTGATGAAACCTGCTGAAAATAGCAGCTCCTTGCTGATTTTGGAGCTGGGCTTGTGTGGAGGCAGATCCTGGCCACGTCTTGCAGATGAGCATTTGGGCACACAGAGCTTCCATACATCGTGGGGGGGGTTGTACACGGCAGCTGGAGCCACATAATTTCTATTTAACTTGTAGCTTTGTCACTCACTTTAGAGGCTTTTTAATTTTAAATGGAGGCTTTGCATTTGGAGGTGTGCCTGTCTGCCCCCAGGCTCTCAACATGTGCTTAAAGCCCCACTGATTTTGTGGACAAACAATCATTTAGTGAATTTAGCGATGGTGCTTGCTCAGGCTCCCTGAAATGTCACCAAGCAGCTTGAGTGTGTTGGGGTCTGTTTTCTGATCTAGTAGGAGCTGTGGGATGGCAGTGGTATCTCTTCAGATGTGCGAGGATTTTCTAAAGTAGGTGACAAGAGACCCAGATATGGAGCCCTGGGGGCCCCATTATTTGATGCCCACCCAGGAGCGTGTTGGGGTCTGCCAAGGATCTATCCTGGCTTATCCCTTCATTGCTTCTGGGAACTCAAGGGCCAGCTTTCTCGGGGCAGCTCATGTTCATAGCTGGTCTCTTTTGTCCCCCCCAGCATGGTGAAGCTCTGCGTTGTGCTTATCTGCCTGGCTTCAGCAGAGCTGATATCACATGCAGCTTCATCAGGCAGAAAGTGGTGTTGGATTTGAATAAAAGATGGGAAAGAGACCGAGAAATAAATTAGTTTTTCTCACCACTCTGGAAAGCCAGTGGCTGGGAGACTGCACCTCTGGTGCCTCCTGGAGTCCCAGGCAGAACTGGGTAACAGCTTTTACCTCGAGTGCTTCAGGGATCAAATCTTGGCCTGATGTATCAGAAATTCAATCTGTCTGTTCTCTAGCAGTTTGTCTGGGCCCTGTTTCAGGTGCGAGCTGTGCTGGGTCAGGGGTGACTGCTCACTCTGCCTGGGGCTCTGCTGTCACAAGGCTGCGTCTCCTTGAAAAGGCTGTGGCCATTGTAGGCTATTGCATTGCAATCATCATGCAGAAGGCGCAGCACATCTCTGTTGCATCCCCAGCAATCTCTGGCAGCAGTATGATTTGTTCTGGCCACTTTTTGAATATGATTTTGAGCAATCAGTGTGTGACTCAGCAATAAGAATGCTAATGAAGTGCCACTTCCACAACTGCACGGTTAGTTTCAGCTATCACCAATGACTTATTGAACATCTGTACTCCTGCATGCACTTTTTATGATTATCGTTAAGTGGTTTAGTCCTGAATCCAATGTGGTTCCACTTAAATGAGTTTTGCCAAGCCTGATGATTTTATGTTGACTTTGTTTGAGCTTGCCTAGGTGCCACAGTGGTGATGCTGACCCAGAGCCATTTGTGTTGCAAACACAATCCCCAGAAGAAGCTGCTAAGATGTCTCACAAGGGTAGGTTGTTCAAGAAAAGTGGAAAAGGAGGATATGATATGTTGATAATTCATCTGCCCCTGCCTGTGTCCTGGGCCAGATTCTCATTTTTAGTGTGCTGGATCAAACCCAGAACAATACCATTAAGCAAGAGAGATCCCAACAGCAGCCACGGTGGCTTTCCTGGGGCCCATGTGTCTCTTTCAGGCATAGAGGGATACAGGATCCGATCTGCAGCCACATGCTGACTTTGTTACCAGATGACTGTCTTGCCACACTCCCTGGTTTGGCACGTGCTGTCTCTCCCTCTCTCCATCCTGGATTTCTAAAAAAGCTTTGCCGTATGTTCTAAGAGCCAAAGGAGATGAATCATAGCTCCCACTGCTGAGATAAGGCCATCTCCAACTTGGATCTTGTCATCATCAATAATATATGGACATTCAGAGTTGTGTTCAGGCTGCGAAGGTAACCCTGAAAGAGCAGGGTTAGACTCGAAGCATCCCTGGTCCTGCGTGAGGTCTAGTACAACAGCAGTTGAAATCCCATGGGCATTGTTGGGGTTTGAGCCATATTTCAGGGCTGGGGGTATCCATTAGACGGGTGGAAATCCAGCTACTGCTCTTATTTGATGGGTTATCATACTTTGGGAGACAAAAATCCTACTTGAGCAGCAAGTTTCCCTCTACATAAGCCTCAGCTTTCAAAAATTCACTAAGCCTTTTGATGAAAAGTTAGCCCTGAATTAGGACATTTCAGAGTCATGTGGATTACAGTTTTGATCAAAACTACTTCCCCTGCCTGGTCTCTGCAGGTCTGAGAAGCCAAGCATGGAAGTTCGTGCTAAACCTGACCCTGAATTCCAACCCAAACTTGATGTGTTTCTTTTTGTATCGCTGGTTGGTTGCACTTTTTTGTGGTTCATTTTGTTCATTTTTTTAAAGTAAAGAGTGGGTTGGTTGTTTTTTTCCTGTTATCATCTCCAAACAGCCCTTCAGGGCCAGGAAGAAAAGATAGGGCTGATTTACTTTCCAATTCCTTTGCCATCATCCAAATTATTATGTGACCTGAATTTGGCCCTGTGGCATTCTTGTGCTAAGAGGGGACACCAAGATAAGATAAAATACCATGCTACAGCTGGACAGTACGAAGAGGAGATGCGAGCAGGGCTGTGCCAGGTACCTGCCCTGCTGGAGCTGTGAGGGTGCAGAAGGCTGATTTACAGCAAGGACTTCCGCACTGGTGGGAATGGCAATGGCTCACCATTTATTAGCATTTTCTTCCTTTCACATAAGGATTAGTTGCTGCTGAGGGACTAGTTTTCTGACCAGAGTAAAACAAACAGGAGTGATTTGGATAAGGTGTCCCAGGTGAGAAATTGGAGCCAGAGATACAACAAAACCATGAGCTACAGCGGAGCGGGAATGAGAAGAACAAATCTAATACATGGCTAGGATCTTTCCAGAAGAGTAAGTAAGTACATGCAGAATAAAAAGAATGGGCCATTCTGCATGGGGAAATGCCTAAAGTGAAAAATCCCTGTGAGATGGGGAGCAGCAATGAGCAAGACCAGAAGGATGCAATGCAATTGTCAGAGTGGAATTGGTGATGGGAGAACAAAAGCAGTTTCCTCTCTAGTTCTTGGTACTGCCCTTGCAGTGATTTTAGTGAAATGGCTTGTCCCTGCTAGGTGATTTGGGGAACTGAGCTCTCTGCTAATGACAGATTTTTCATGGAACCAAATTCTACATTGATTTACTTTGTGCCCCTTCACTGACTCCCCCTGGCAATGCCCAGCGTATAAAACAGCACAGCTCCCATATGCCATGCTGAGAAAGATCCCTAGTTTCATCATTAAACGATTTCTACAAAACTAAATAAGCAGTTTAAAAATAAAGCCTAAAATAACTGTTATTAAGCCATGACTGCTTCTGGCCTCTGCCGTTTCTTGAAGATTGTTGATTGTCACTGTGGATAACAATTTTTTCCTGCTTTCCAGCCCATAGTTATTGGTGGTGTCCTCATGCCCAGGGCATGGCGCTCATCAGTTGGGGTGAAGTGTGGGTTGCCCCAGGGACAACACGGTGTCTCCTGTGATAGCTGGTTCACCCAGTGCCACTTGCCTCCCTGTGGAGAGCTGCTCTGCAAAGCCTGGATTGCTGCTCAATGCCTGGGGTTGAAGCAAAGCTGCTCTGTGATCCAAGAGAGGCAGTTTCCATCGCTTACAAACATCCTGCAGAGATTAGGTCTGTTGGTCCTCTTTCCTAGGAAAGCAGCTTAGCGCTCTGAACTCTACTGTGCTAATCATGGAATCATGGAATTGTCAGAGTGGGAAGGGACCTCTACAGATCATCTAGTCCAACACCCCTGCTAAAGCAGGATTGCCCAGAGCACATCACTCAGGAATGCATCCAGGTGGGTCTTGAAGGCCTCCAGAGAAGGGGACTCCACACCCTCCCTGGGCAACCTGTCCCAGTGCTCTTTCACCCTCACCATAAAGAAGTTTTTTTCTCTGATGTTCCAGCTTGTGCCTGTTGCCCCTTGCCCTGTCACTGGAAACCACTGAAAAAAGTCTGGCTCCATCCTCCTTCAACCCACCCTTCAGACACCAGCATTGATAACGTCTCCTCTCAGCCTTCTCTTTCCCAGGCTAAAGAGTCCCAGCTCTCTCAGCCTTAACGTTCACTCTGCTCCTCACAGCGCATCTGCAACGATATTGTGCTCTCGTTTTTCTATTATGCTCATTTTTAACATGTAATTTCCAAATGGCTCTGGGTGTTTGGTTTTTCCATTAACCCAGGCAAGGCATCCTTGAGTACCACCAGAGACCAAATGAAATGCCTGCCAGCATAAGCAAATCTAGGAGATGTTATGCCTTGCGCTTTGCGAGAGAGATGATGAAGATCCTATTACCATGGCTGTTTGCTGTAATGTTTGTTGCCACTTGTCCCCTGGTGATGCTGCTGAGGTCACACTGGGGCTGTGGGCCAAATTCAGCCTGGGTAGAAGCGCCAGGCTCCCCTTAGCTTTGCAGTAGGTAAGGCAATGCTGGCTGCATCCTTGTCACTCCTGCCAGTGCTAGACCAGCACAAGGACTTTTGAGGAAGCCCCAGATCACCAGGGTTGAGATATTTCACATGCAGCCAAACCCAGTTTCTAAGTGTCTCAGAAGCTGCCACTCTTCTAGAGATGTCTTTCTTCCCAGATTGATGGGTACTCCATGTTGCAGCAGGGTTACCCCATAGTGAGGTTTGCCTGGCTGGCACACGGGTGACCTGGCTGCGCATGTCTACAGGCTCTGGCTGAGATACCTGAAAGGAGAGCATTGGTTCTGCTTGCCCAGAGAGGTACAGCAACCCCATACAAGGAACAGTGCAAAGATGCTGGCTCTGGGCAGCATCCAGCCCCGGGGGCTGCTCGGACAGCATGGAAAATATCAAGAAAAAGGAGAGGATGTGACTGCATGGGAGCTGCAGACAGGGCGTCTGCCCCACAGCCCAAGGAGCGCTGTAATGGAAACTCCTCGCATCTGTGGGAAAACAAGGAGAAAACACTAACCCAAACACGCTCAATATGTTTTCTTTCAGATTTTATTTACAGCTGGTCCAAGTTCCAGATTCCTTGTTTTGTAAAGATGGGATCCAGGCTTTTAGTATGGCTTGCTCTGGGTATTTGTGCTGGAGAGCAGCAGCTGGAGCAGTAATGCCCTTGTGGAGCAGAGAAGAGAAAGTAGTCCGGGTTAGTGAGCAGCTGGCATGTGGCAAGTTTTCCACGCTAAGGAAAATGTTTGATGCATTTTCTTTAAGCAAAGAGCCCCAAGGAAACATCTCCCATCATAGCTGGTGCCTGCAGGGTGCTGGAGGAGGGGATGCTATACAGGAAGGTGCTGTCAGCTTGGGGCTCCCTTCCCGTGACAGCTGAGGAGGCTGTGGCACAATGGGCAGGCTTTGAAAGTGAGACCACCTTGCTCCTTCTAATGAGTGCTGTCACTAATTAATTCTATCCTTACTTCTCTGCCCAAGTTTCTCATATTGGTGATAGTGGGGTGTCTGCTGTGGGACCCTGAACCAAAGGCTCCCTGGTGTGATGGAGAAGAGCTGCAGGTCTTCCCAAACCCCAAGCAAAGAAGCATCTCTGGCTGATGCTACCACTAGAGCAGACACGACTCACCTTGTACATTCTTCTTTGTAAAAATTTGTCTTAATTAGAATGTATTTTCTTTCCTCAGCTCCCAGAGCAACACCTTTCACTGTTGCTACTTCTGCATTGTGGCCAAAGCAGGATGTGCATGAGGGATTTGGCTGGAAGTGCCTGGGCAGGTCAGGTTGGAGCCCTTGCAGCTGACTTGCTTGATGGCACAGCAAACATCAGCCAGGGCCCCATAGGAAGGACAAATCCAGCAGAGAGCTGGGCAGTTCCCTGTTAAAGCAGGCAGGGCTAAGCAGTCACAGTATTTCCCCCATTTCTACCCACCCTGGATGCGGCATGGATGTTGGGCAGATCATGCCCAGAGAAATGAAGCTTTTTCTCCATAATTTGGCACAAGATGACTCCCAGAGCTGGGGTAGCTTCCCTGCTGCAGGCTCTCCGGATCTGCTGGATGGGCCCCTGGGGGGCTGGAAACACTCAGCCCTGACTTCGACCTTAATGCACTGAAGATGTGATTACCCTAACGCAGCAGGCCTCCTGTTGCACCATTATGCCCCGTTGCCGATAGGCTTCTTGATATAAGGTGGCTTCCTCTGGGTGCAGACCCCCATGTCACCCACAGTAGGGAGGGCCTGTCACTTTCAGCTTTTCTCCATGTGCAAATGCCATCATCTGCTGTGCAAACTTGGATTTCCCTGCAGCTCTCCATCCCTCTTACCTCCTTCTGTTTTCAAAGGGATTATAAAGCACATCTTTGCATCGGATTTATTGAAAGCAAACCTCAGGTTATTTTGTTTGCAAAGCACCAGGAATGAAGGAGGGATGGCTGCGATCCCAGGCAGTGGCAACAGCCTGGCAGGAGCCCACAGGAGTGGAGCCTTCTCAGGGATCAGGATTCCTAGGGGGATGCACTAAAATGCGCTGAGCAAAGTCAGACAAGAAATGAGTGCAGGGTAGGGGAAAAAAATAAACCAAAACCAGCAAGTGGATGGAATCACATGGTGGATTTATTATCTTGTGAAAGGCAAAAATCAACCGAATGTTTTCTCCAAGTTTCTCTGCTCCAGCGCTGCCAGCACACTTGAACTACAAGAGGGTGTGCACAGGGGGGAGCTGGGAGCTGGGAGCCAGGTGGGGTGGCAGGGGAAGACTTATTCCAGGTGGCAAAGGATGCTATTTGGTTTTGGGGGTTTGGTTTTTTTTCCCCAAACAACATTTAAAAGAAAAAGAACAAGTCCTCCCACTGGTACCTCTGGACAGCCAAGCACCTGTACAGCGTTGATGGGGACAACCAGGCATGTGTGAAATGATTACTGCCATGTCTCCCGTGCTTGGCAGGGCCAAGGTGGGCGTCATAGGTGGGCAGCAGCATTGTCCCTGCCCTGCACACTCACAGCCTGCGTGGCCACCATCACAGCCCCACGGCAGTTAGTCTGGCTGTGTGCTACAGCAGGCGAGACGGGAAATGTCCTGGTTGTGCATCACGACCGGATTAGTTGTGTGCATTTGTAGGGAGAGGGGAGCTTTGGCAGCAGCACATATGTGAGAGAGTGCTGCCATCTTTTGGCTATGCAAATCAGAAGTATAGAGTTCTATAGAGGGGTCCTATGGCAACTTGTATTGGATGGGAAAATGTTGCCTATGCACTGCTTTATTTTGTTGCATGTGTTTTTCACCATTATTCCCATTACTATGTATCATTCCTGTTACTGTGTGAAGGGTCCCTGGAAGTCAGAGGAGAGCCCTGACTTATGGTTAGCGCTGGTCGAGGAGACACCATGGTGGCTCCTGACAGCCCAAGCTGAGCATCCAAGCAGAAAGCATACTGTGTTGCAGGACACCAGCATCCCTCTCTTCCAACCATAATACTTGATTAAGTATCTATTTGTAGTGTTTCAACCCAACATAGATAAAGATTTTCTGTAAATTTGAGAATTAATTATTGAATGATGGAATGTCTCAGGCTTATCTAGTTGCTTCAGTGGCACTTTTCAATATCTGAAGCCATGTAATTACAGGTTTCCTGAGTTTAAAAATTGAGTTTACAATCAGCAAACAAGGGAGCACTCTATTTTCTATACGGTGTTTTTCTGTGTATGTTGCCCAAGGACTGAATAGATACTGACTGCTAAGCACAGTATGTTTCAGAAATGAACTTTCTAAAGTAGGATATCTGGTCCCTCTCTGGTGAGCACCATCCATGACTCACGCCACCCATCCATGCATTTATCCATCCACCCATCACCACAACATTCACCAGTGTGATTTCTCTCAAAGAAAACGGGTTATGGTTTAGCAGTTCCAGGGCATGAGCAGCTGCAGAGGTTAGCAGTCTGAGCAGCAGTCTTTCATTTGTGTGGCTCCAAACAGTTCATCTGTGGTCTTTTGCCTTGAAAAGGAAAAGAAAATGGAAATCATTACAAAGATAGAAGTGAATACTTGTGGCGGCTGCTGCTGGACATAGGAAATGTGACCTGATTGCTTGCTTCCCACATGAGGCTGGACCTGAGCTGTCACCCACGCTGCAGTGGCATGTTTTGAACTCTGGTGAAGTTTCTCAGCGCTTTGTGATCCCTGACCCAACTGAGAAGTACCGACCATCAGCACTCAGTCCAGCTCCATCGTGTCAGTGGTTCTGCCTGGTGGTTTGGCTGCAGCTGTGCAGCATTGGGCTGAAATACCTCCCCTGGGGCTCACCGTGATTTAAAACATCTCTTTTGGGGGTGACTGCTTTTGGGAAAACAGCCCTGCGAAAATAGCCCTAAAAAGCTATCATGAGCATTGGCTCTATAGGTCACTCCTATCCTTCCCATGGTGATAAAGCCAATATTTCAACAGCCTTGAAAAAATAAATAAAAATTGCCTGGGGAGATGAGAGGGTCAAACTGTGCCGGGTATTTTGTTGATGCAGATGCGATCCATTTGAATGTGACATCTCTGGCAGTGACATGAACTGCTTTCCCAAATGTAAGGCTGTCAATATATCACTTTTCCAATATAGAAAAATAAATTTCAGTGCTGCTGCGCTGAAAGAAGGTGAGGGGGAGAATGGACGATGGGGACCTGCTCTGAGCTAATAGCCCTGGCTGAGAACACGAATGTTGAACTGGTGCATTTCAGGCTGTTTTTCTTGTCTCTGCCCAAATGAACAGTGGTGAGTCATCACGGCAGACGGTATCAGCTGCCATGGTGTTTGCAGCAGTTCATAGTGCAGGCTGCCCCAACCCCCTGCTTTCCTTTGCCACTGACAGGAGCAGGGCTGATCCCAGCCATCCTTGGCACCAAAATGACTATCGCTCAACTGAGATGTGTTTTCAGGAGACTGAGACCCTACATTTTATTTTCAGCACCTGGAGGAGCAAAACTCCACTCCCACACTGGGATGGGAGAATGTGAAAGATTGGGCAGAGTCCATCCCAGTGGGTGCTGGGGCTGAGGAGCCACAAAACTGGTGGTGCCGGTAGCCACCTGAAGGTGTTAGTATCCAGGTACCATCCTGACAGTGATATGGGAACCCTGGAAAGGGCAGCAAAGCAACGGTCTGGGTTTAGCCTCCTTCCTCCCTACTTGCTCTTTGGCCTCCCCTCTGCCACCACTGCTGTGGCCAGAGCATCCCTGCAGATGCAAGCCCAGTGGTTCCCCTACCCTCCCCTGGCTCAGTGAGGATTTAAGCAAAGGGGAGTCAGAGCCAGTGAGGCCACAGCACCTTTTTGGTTGGTACAGCAGAGTGCCTGTCTCATGGAGACCAGGATATCAGGTGGGAAAGGGAAGTTTGGCACCTTGGTGTCCGAGCCTACTATGAATTCAGGATACCTCCAGGGCATGTCCCCAAACCGGCCACCAGGGCTCCCCACCTGCACAGTGTTGGTGCAAAGTTGGTGGGGTCCAACTTCTTTCCCATGTGGAAATGTGGGGTGAGGATCAGTGCTCAACACCTTTCCTGCTAAATCTGCCACTGCACACCCTCAAACCTCCTGGTTGATGGGTTCAGAAGGGCCAGTGTGGTGCCTGGCAGAGCAGAGTAGGCGTCCTGGGTCAGTGCCAAGGCTGCATGAGCCACACAAGCCCTCTCCTCTGGTTCTGCACATGCACACTGCTGGGGACTGGGGAAGACTGGATTTCTCCAGGAAAGCTGCAGGACATGGACGTCACCGGGCAGCTTTTGCTGAGCAGCCTGATATGATTTAGAAGTAAAACCTCAATACTTGTAGTCATTTTCCAGGTCTGACCAGAGCGGCTTAGCAAAAGGTCAGTCCATGGCTGGAGCCAACTGACAGTCCTTGTGGGTGCAGGTACGCAGCCAGAACAGCAAATGATGAAACACACTGGCAGGACCTGGGAGGATTTAGTTCAGTTTACTACACAGAGAAGTATTTCAGTAGCTCTTCAAGGTCAATAGAGATGCTCTTTTGCCTCAGAAGTCCTTGTCGCCAGAGTTCCTCTCTGCCTCTTGCTCAGGAATGGAAATGCATTTGAAGTTAAAGGAGCAAAGCTGAAAGCTGCTCCTTCAGCATAGCCTGGGCTTTGCCCTGCAAAAGCCCCAGCTGCTTTGCTCATGCTCTGGGGAAAAGATAAGCTTCTCTGCTGCTGGGCAGCTCCCTGAGCAGAAAGTGATGGGGAAACTGTGAGCCTGCATAATCATTGCTATTAGAGCTGTCAGCCCAGGCTGGTCTCCGAAGGCATCCTTCCTTTAACAGCAACCTCACAGATATCAATCAACCACCCAGGCAGATTAGATTAACTGGATTTCTGCATCCAAAGCTGGTTCTGATGTCCAGTGATTGGAAACCACTCCACAGCACAGGCAGTTAAATAGGAAGGTGTTTCCTATTCCTGCACAGGCATTGCTCAAAGGAGGTAAGGATGCATAATAAGAAGAGGCAGAGGAAACATGCAGCAAGGCTGAATTAGCAAGGAGTTTGGCATGCTTTTGGTCTGATGGTTACTACAGACTCAGGAATTTGCTAATTAGCTGTGTGGGACAACTAATTATCCTCTCAGCCAGTAAGTCAAATAGTAATTCCGTTTCAGCACACTTTTTTTATTTTTCCCTGATTTGGAAGCACATTTGGTGCTTTGGCGTCTCCACGCTGTTGCAGAACTGCACAGGCTGCAGCTCATCAATCCCCCCGGCTCTGTGGGAAGGTGGGCTCCCACCCATGGTCTCTGGGGTGACACTGAAAGCAAAGCAAAGCAAAGCAAAGCAGGGTAAAATATTTGGATTGTGTTGGGGTTTTTTGTTTGTTTATTTTTTGTTTCTTGTTGTTTGTTTTTTTTGCCATCCCACAGGACCCTGAATTACACATCAAGGATGGGACCAAAAGACAAGTCTAGAGAGAATAGGAGCTAGCAGCGTGCTGTGTGGTGGCAGTGGTCCACAAGAGCCAGAGTTAGCTGGAAGCCTGAATGTTTTTAATAAATGACACAGATCTGAGCCAGAAGTACAGAAAGTTTTGTCTTAAGCAGGTGGGCTGGTTACTTGAGACCCTGATTTCCTCAGTCTTGTACATTTCCCCTGTGAGTATCTGAAGTTGTGTGCAATGGATGGCACAGAAATTAACATCTGGACAGCTGGAAAAGGTGTTTTTTTTTCCACTTAGTTGGTAAGCGTTTTAGTCTGAGGGTTTAAATCTGCTCTGGATGATGCTAGAGTAAATCTGAAGATCATTTAATTTATTAGAGTTATCCAGGTGTAATGAACTGCAGAATTCATCACTGTGTCTGATGAGGGATGCACATCCTGGAAAGGAAAATCCCAGATCAAGGTTGCATTTTCCTGCAGTCAGTGTACGAGTGTTCTCCCCTGAGCCAAGGGAGAGGGTGACTTACATTATTCATGAGCTGAGTCCTAATGAGGCTAATCACCAGTTAATTAAAGTCCTCCAATCAGATATCCTGCGATGCTTTGCCCTAACATTCAGTATGGGGAGCTCTTAGCTGAAGAAGCTAAACAATTTCTTTGGAATACATTCCAAAATTAATTTAATATATGATGTCTGCTGGGACTGGGTGAGTCAGAGTGCTGTGATGGGACTGTGAATGTGCTGCAGTTTATTTGTACTGAAGTTTAAATAAGATTGATAGAGCCATAAAACATTATTGAAGAGATTTCATGGTGGAGCCTTGGGGGAAAATAAAGCACAGCAACAGGCTCTTGGTTTTGTAGCATCCTCCCACCTCACTGTGGGGTTGTGATGTTGGTAGATCTTCTTCATTGGCTGGATTTGGGTCCGCAGAGAGTTGTGGATGGCTGTAGGTTGGGAGTGGATGTCTGGGACTTGCAAGAGTTGGCAAAGCTCTGCAAGGGCATTTCCCAGAAGACAAGAGATGGCCTGTGGAGCTGTATCTAGTAGAAGTTTAAGGCCAATATGAATTTTCTGGTTTAGATCTAATGTTTTGTTAGACTTGGCCTTAAGGAAAAAGGCTTGCAAACCTGGTGAGGTCTGAGGCCAGTGTGGTGGGAATAACTTGGTGGGGATTTGGAGGTCCCAGATGATTTGAGCTGCAGCTCCTGAACAGTTGAGATCCTGAGACTGGCCCTTTTCAACTGAAAATTCATATTAAATTGCCGCCTAATGCCTTCTACTAGCAAGCACACAGACCACTAGTCTCAGGAGTATTCCTTTCTCTTTCACCACTGAGGACCTGAACATGCCCCAATGGTTGAAAGGTTAAAATGTTCTGGTCCAAAGGGTGCAGGCAAAAGGCTGGATTTGGTCAACTCGCTGCTCTCTTGAGCCATTTTTTGAAAAACGTTCCATGAGTGGAGAGCTCAGATCTCTTCCTGTATTCCTTGGAACAGGTACAGGAGAGTAGACCAGAAGAAACCCTTTGGCTCCCTGGGATGAGCCAGGGCTGTGACAGTAGGAGGTGGTTTGGAACAGAAACCAGAAAATCCAGAACTGATGAAGGTTCTGCTGAAAGTTACTGGTGCTTGGACAGTGCAGAGATGGATTGGGATCCTGTAATACCTGTGGAAAAAGAGCATTCATGGGTGTGGTGCCTGGGATAGTCTTTGCAGGGAACTGCAATTAGGAAAGGAGAAGCCCTAAAAAGGCCAAGGAGAGGCACCTCTTGCTGAATCCGAGGCGGTACCTCCACATCCCCTTTTCTCCAGGGCAGCTCAAGCTAGTTTCCCCCCCTCTCACCCCACTCCTCCTTGGAAGTGCTGGTGCCTCTGCCTGTGGGGTCATGCAATGAACCCCGCCAGCCAACCCTGCCAGGCTGGAAACCAGAGACTGCCCATCTGCCACAAACACTTTTGGAAGCAGAGCAAAAGAAATTGGGTGGATGGTATAATAAAACTACAAAGGATTATTGGCTTTGGTTTGCTTTTCAAAGATTAAGAAGCTCTTTCAAGTCTCTTGGGATTCATTTATCACCTAGTTACAGTCCAGCACTGGCAAGTACATTTATGGTGCAAGATATCTCTAAAGGTCTATCTTTATACTTCACAGCTGTAAGGTATCAAACCCTCAGCTTTTTAATGAAAATTCAGTCAAAGCAATCCATAAAGAGGAGCACCAAGTGTATGTGGAGCTGGGGCAGGCCAGGCATCCATGGGCACTGGGCAGCTCTGCTTTCCCAGTGCTTGTCAGGCTGTCACACCACTGGCATGCTTCAGCAGCAGGGGTGGCCTGGGAAGGGTAACAAAAAGGCTGCTGAGAAATGTTTATAGGCATCCCAATTTGGCTGAACCCTCTCCATTGGGGTTTGTGGAAAGGTTTAGGTTTAGTGGTGGCTGCTGCCTTGAGTTTTTCAATGCCACATACACACAGTTGATGTGTACAATATTTCTCACTTGGAAACCTCTTTCCAAATGTGCTGACACCTCAGCTTCAGGGCAAGAGCAAGGAGGACCCGGGACACATCAGGATTTCCAGCTGGGATGTTTCTATCATTGTGGGACAGAAAGTACTGCAGCAGAATCCTTCTGAGTAATTCAGAGTTTCCCTTTGCAACTGGGCATGTGAGTCATCAATATGTTGACACATATTCATTTTAGTAAAATCTGGCATTTGTTTCAGTAGTAGTGTTGGTGTACAAAAGGCATTGAAATTAAGTGCTGCATGTTAAAGATCAATTAGCTTTTACTCCCACTGAAAATGACATTGGTATTTGGAAGACATATGTGCACCCACATCCCCGCTTACGCTCGCTGGGGAATTTATGGCCTTCTCCCCACCTGCAGAGAGGCTATTTCCTCTGCAGTGAACTTGAAAGTTTGTTTTCCTCCTCTGCTCTTTCTCCATTTGAGTATAGTTTTGTGTGCAGGAAGGAAAGTCCTGGAAAGCACAAGCAGGTCAGTGCCAGCTGGGAGTCGCCTGTTGTTCTTCAGACCTTGCTCCCTTCTCCTGGGGCTTATTTTGAGTAACCAAAGGAGGCGATTCACAACACATGTGTGGGCTGCAGATGGAAACACATCACCTGCTGTGAGAGCTGTACCCCGGGAATGCTAACAGCAGTGTAGGGGGAGAAGGGGAAGCACCATCACACATACTTCCAAGGGAGGTGCTGTGAGACCTGGTACCAGCTCTGAAGATCACTGCCCTAAGGGCTTCATCCTGCCCTTCCAAAGGAAGAGGTGAGGTAGGAAGAAGTACAGTAAAGTTGCTTGCCTGGGTTTTCAGAGACACTGAGTTAAGCTTGTCCCAGCCCCCAGGGAAATCCCTGTGTGGGTAGTGTGGGATCCTGCTGGTTGCTGGGGTGCTCCTCTACTGTTTTGAACAGGAGAGGCTCTCGCTGCTGATTTCCTGCTCAAGCATCTTTGTTTATCAATACCCTGTGAGTCTTGGGTCCCTGTCTTAAAATAAAGTGACATTTCGAGGAGCAAAACACATCTCTCAGATGTGTTATTTAAAGCAACAGTCATCCTGAAGTGTGGGGTGGCACCTGCATGGACTTTCCTGTTCCTGTGGTTGGTGTTGCAAGGAGGAGGAGGTGGCTGTTGCCCAATGACTATGACTAATGCTCCCCTCCCTGCCCACAGCTCTTGGTGGGGTGGGAGGAGGGGGTGAATGGGCATCAGTGTCACACCCCAGCCCTGCTGGGACCCATGGTGGCCAGCACAGAGCTCTGCGTGAGCAGACCTGGGCAAAGGAGAGTCAAGGGACTCTTTTCAGCAACTTCCCAGATGTGGGAGGTGGAGAGAGGCTGCTGCTCATGTGGAAAGGGTGAGCTCAAAAGACCTCTTGATGCCAAAAGAAATGCCTGAAAGGTGGTCACAGTTGGCAGCTGTGCTGGCTTCAGCCATTGTTTAAGGACTATAAAGTGAAAGAAACCAGCTCAGAAGGGAGGTGATTTGTGCACTGGATCAGTTCCCTGGTGTGGTTTGCCCTGTGCCTCCAAAAAAAAAGGTGTAGTGGCTTAATTTGGTCAGGACTGAGCTGTTCAGGAGAGGAGGGCAATGCTCTTGGCGTCAAACAGGTAAACCACAAGGCTGCCTTCCTGCCACTCTTCTCTCTTCTGGACCCAGAAACTCAAACACTGCTGTGTAGCAGACACAAGTACCTTCTCCTGGGTTTTGGCTTATTTTTCCTTCCAACCGTGTGTGAAGACATATGCAAACTGGGTTTGGTACAGACTAGCTACAAAAGGGATTTCTAGTGCCAAAAAATAGCAGAGTGGAAAGGGACATGTGTTCTCCACCTCTTGTTTACACCAAAGTTGTAGAGGTTATTTGTTGTTCCCAGTTGAGTGTGTGACTTTTAGTTCATTCAAATTGCTCCTTCTAACACTAGATTTGCTCAGGGACCTCTTTCCATTCCTTCCTATGTCAGGTGAGGATCCAGCACAGGCAGGGCAGGTGAAGGCCATCCTGGTGCCTTGCAGCCACCCCAAAAGCCTGGTTGCTGGGAATGCTGCTGGGGGCTGTGCCCAGCTTCGGGCACAGACTGGAGCTGGATGCACAGAAAGCAGCGTGTCAGGGACCATGAGCAGTGCTGGTCCCTGCTGTGATTCTGGTCCTCAGGGAGGCTCAGAGGAACTCACCCCGTCATTGAAGGTGTCTGCGAGCGATGGCAGGGAGGGCGGCAGTAAGAAACTTGACGTCACATGCTACAGCTCCTTGCTCTGTCTTGCCTGCTGGGGACTATTTTTAGCATTATCTCAAAAGTGCCTCCTCGCCAGGGTTTAGTTGCTTAGCAGCCGCCTGGTGGCTGGCGTGATTAGGGTGGGAGCAGGCGGTTATTAATGCACACGTGCGGAAATTACCTTGCGGTTTCCACCCAAAAACCTAGCAGCTCTCATGCAAACAGGGCTGATCTCCCCTGTGTACAGTGGAGACAGGCCCCAGCAGCCTCAGAGCACTGCCTGCATCCCCTGTCCTGGGCTCACCCCTCCATCACAGACGGCCCCTTTCCTTTGGGTTTGCTCTGTCTGGGAACGGGCATCAAAAAAGGGGATCAGGCTCAAAATATGCTTACGTGGAAGTCCCCAGCCCATAGCCAAGAAAACTCAGTGCACAGAAGATTAGCAGGGTGCTTTGTTTATTCTTTGGTGAGCCATTTTGCCTTCAGATGTTCTGTTTTCTCTGACATATATAAAAGTGTGTGTTTCTAAAAGTGCCTACCCAGATTGCTGGTGTCTGAGAGTGGAATTCTGTTTGTCGTAAAGTCAGTGATACCCTCAGTCATAATAGGGCTCTCAGAAGACAAAGGGAGTTATTTTCTCAAACTGAAAAGTTTGGTACTTAAATTATATCTGCTCAAATTGATTAAATCAAATTGCTGAGCCACAGATAACTCTATAAATACATTAAGATGAAGCAAAAAATTCTTTTAAGTCTCCATGCCCTGACAGGCTCCTTCTAAAGCTGTAAAATCCTGAAATGAGTTACTGCAGGTACAAACACAATACACAACACGGACTTTTAGGGACTGGTTTCCAAAATTGCTAGAGCCTAAGCTGATGCATAATTGCAAGCCCATCCCAGCCACTGGCAAAGTGGTGTCTGTACCTGGAGACCACAGCACCTTTCCAACAGTCAGAGTATTGCAGCTCCTCCCAGAAGTTACTACAAGAGGTTATTTAGATCACAAAGCTGTCCTTCAGGCTCTGCTCAGGGATGGTCTTGCTCAGTGGTGGTGTTGGACACTACCTCTTTGGCATGGCCACTATGCAGAGGGACAGCCAGCCCGGCTCAGCCAAGTGCCTGCCCCAAGGAGCCTCCATGAAGGGGTAGACAGGTCTTGGAGGTTAGGTGTCAAAGACAGAGGGTTTTGTGGATGGGTGGAAAGAGACTGCAGTATAGCGTCCACCACCTTAATGCCAACCTTGACCCTGGTCTGGCCCTTGGGGCTCTCTCTTTTGAGCTCCTGTAGAACAAGAACTTCCTCAGCAGTTTACCAGCTGGGTGCAGAAATATTCCTCAAGAGTGATCAAAACTTGCATGTGGACATGGAGCAAACCTGGAGATTGTACAAAGTGGAAAATTTGGCATAATCTAATAATACTGAAAAATCAGACTGAGGCTGCATGTTCCTTCTGGGACACATCCTAGTGCTGTCTCTCCAAGACTCTTAGGGATTTGTTGTAGCTCCTGTTCCTGTATCTACTCATCATGTATGACTAAAAATGTCTGGGGCTGCATCCAACCTGGAGAGCTGTGATGCCGAGCCACAGGTCTCTGAGCACAGGCAAAGGAGGTAGTGAGAAGGGGAAGGAAGGTGGTTGGTCTGGGAGGGAGGGAACAAAGGTCTGGGATCTCCTCTGTCCTGCTGCCTGGTTATCAGGGACGTGTCATTGCAAGGACAGATGCTATTCCAGGAGCGATGTTGTTAGTGAGACAGAACCTACGGTGGGGATCAGGTTCCTGGTTAAGGGAAGCGATCTCTGAATATCACTCCCCATTTAAGCTGTAGAGTTTGCTGCTGTGTGTTTTATGCCCAGGATCTTATCTGGAGCATCTTCATGTACCTCCTAGGCTGTGGGCAGGGATGAGAGGTGGGAGCACTGGTTGCCAGCATGAAAGCTCTGAGTGCATGCCTGTAGTCTTAATGATTTAGCATGAAAGGCAGAAATTTAGCATGAATTCAGCCTTCTTTGCTAGCTTGGTCCACAGCTCATGCATTTTTAGAAAGCTATCCTACAACCTTCACGTAACTGAGAGTTACAGACCACTGGTAACACTGGTCTTGGTAAATGTCAGCCAAGAATTGTGGGGTGTGGGTGTGGGGCAGTTAACGCTTCCTGCAGGTGACAGTGACACCGAAAGCCTTCCCAGTGGCCAACAAAACTACCCAGCTAGCTGGGAAGATGGAACAGAATTCAAACAGTTTGAGGAAAAGTAAAATACGGTGCAGTACAACAGAGGAGGCATTTTGGTCTGGTTATGGTTGGTGCCCTAGAGTAATCCATAATCACTTAAAGATTAAATGGCCATTTGTGAGCTACTGGAAACTCAGCATTTCAGGAAAACTGTTCTCTCGAAGCATGCTTGAGTGATGGAGCTGTTTCCTCTCCCTCTGTCCTGTTTAACTGATGTACAGTAAAGGATGCAAAGTCAGTTAGTAAGCTGGTTTTCCTCACCAGCCCCTGGAGAGGTGGATCTGCCAGACAACACCAGCAGTGGCCTAGGAGTCCTGGCCAAAGCAGCAAAACACGTGTGTGAGTTTCTGCCATGGTCCCCAAAAGATGATGGAGAGTTGGGTACTGCTGTGCCTGTGTTCCTGCTCTTCTGCAGCTACAGCCAGCTCATTTTCACTATCTGGCACGTGTCCCAGCTGAATCAACCTAGTCGTGCGCCCAACTGTCTGCACAGGCATGCCCCAGGGTGATGCTGGAAAGGTTATTCTTTGGCTTTTTGCTCCTATTAGTCATGTTAGCACTTGTGCCTGCATTGATTATTTTCAGACATTATGCAACATTAAAGCCCCTCCATCCTTGTGAGGCAGCGTGAGACTAGATCTGCGTGCTTTTCTTCAAACTAGCTAAAACTATAAAACCGTGCATTTGCAGAAACAACCCCTCACTGGGCCTTTCTTTTTAATGAAACATTTTCTGCATTCAAATTCAAGTAGCCTCCTGCTCTGTGTGACAGCACCTTCATTCTGCCACCTGCTGCCAGCTGTGAACACTGGCTTCAGCACAGCCAGGGCTTGGGGTTTTCTTCTTTATTGTAAAATAAATCTGAAATAAGAAATAATATTTAGGTGGTTTAGGGCAGAACTTTATCCTACTACTTGTACTACTTGTTTGCTTAATGCTCTTTACTTTGGCAAGCATGTCAAGAGTGAGAAAGGAAATGAGTGTTAACATTTGTCACACATTTGGTAATGTTGCATATAGAAAGGTAAATGCCAAGTGTACATATGCTATTTCATAAATAAATGCTTCTGGCAAGGAAAGGCAATTTCTACTTAATTATGTGGCCTTTTTGATGTAAATGTTATGAATGTGTGGTAATATTTGGCCATCTGCTGATGATAGTAAGAATTGCATGGGCATGGCAGAATGGAGCCCCCTTCATGCCAGCATCTGCAGGAGCCATGACCAGGTCAGAGGAGGGATTGTGGGGGCCCCAGCACCCCACAGACATACCAGCATCTGCTCCATGTAGTGGGATGGGGATGACAGCCTCATCTGGACTTCCTGGCATCAAAAGAAACCTAAATCCAGGTGTGGGATCACCCCTTCAGTCTGCAATGGTAGCTGTGGGTGGCAACCAGTAGATGAACTGGCTGGCCAGTGGCAAGCTTCCCCCAGGTTGTTGACTATTTGCTGCTTTCAATGGCTGGAGTTGTTTCTAGAAATGTATTTGCCTAATGCCTGTAACCAGTAGGGTCATGGACCGCATCTGGGAACAAGACCAGGGCACAACATCTGGGTGAGAGTGGAAAAGGGGAGATGTGAGAAGGAAGAAGGGGAGATGAAGAAAAAACACAAAGTAGAAAAGATCTAAATAAAAAGAAAGTAGGAAAGTCTTAGGTTTTTGTGTTTGAGGCTGTGTGAAGGAGATGGAAGGTGAGAGTTACGAAAAGCTAATGAAGGAATATGTGGAGACAAGAAAAGCAGGAAGGTGAGGAGTGGTGAAAGTGATGAGCCCTTCTCAGAAGAGAGAAGTTAGGATCTGCCATCCAGATTGTGATACTTAGAAATCCATCTCTTGAAAGCCCCTGCAGCCCCCCCACTGCCAGCACAGGCTGTGGGGCAGAGCGGGGAGGAGGGCGGGTGCAGGCTTTTTCTGCTCCCATCCAAGTGTTTCCAGCACCAGTATTTGTATTTCACACCTTCTCGGTTCAGTGTGCCTGATGGGCAGTGGGATGCACTGTCCCAGAGTGGGAAGACTGGGGTGTTCCAGTGCCCTTCCAGATTGCTGGCTTTCCCCACAGATTGGGGAAAACTGTGGGTTCAGGTCTTACACCCATGAGCTAGAGTCAGCCCGGATGGAGGAGTTTGGGCAAACATGCTATGTGCTGGGGTGATGGCAGGTAAAGGAGACCATGACAGGAGAGGTATGGTCTGACTTTGCCTCAACTCCATTTTAGAATCGAAAGAAGCTGGTTAAAGCTTTCATCATTGGTTTTGTTCTCCTTTTTCTCTGTGAGACTGACTGCCATATTTTGTGTGCCAGCACAGATTGGCACCACAGCTGCCCTGGCCAGGGCGAACACAGGGACATGGGTGCCCTGACCTTGAGAAACGTGGTGTTAAAGCCTTCACAGTCTTCTCCTGCTCTTCCCTCATCACATGCCCATACTGTGGGATGTTGGTATCATTTTTTACAAAAAAGGGGCTATGTACAGGGATGTGATCTTCCCCTCTGTCCAGCAGAAGGCAGTCAGGTGAGCTCTGACAATATCTCATTATTTTATCCTCCTCCCATCAGAGAAAGACTCCAGACATTCTCATCCCTGCCACCCCACAAAAGGTACTGAAGAGGTAAAAGAGGAGGACTTGGCTTTTAAACCCACAGAAGCATAGTGAGTCAGAAAGGTTTCTAGAAGAGACAGGTAAAATAATAGCACAGCCATTTTATTTCAATCTTTCCTCAACACGTTCTTTAAATCTCTTTCCACTGAATTATTCCTGAATTTTCTCAGAACAGCCAGAGTTTTGTCCTGCCAGCTCACTCCCAACAGAGGGGCATGTGGCATCATTATAACACCAGTCTCACCTGTATCCATCAGGACCTGAGTCTCAGCTGCAGGTGGTGAGCAGGGAACAGGACCATTTCCTACAGGGAGAGCTAGAATCAAACAAGGGAAGGTGACAAATGCATGGCAGAGGTGCTCAAGAGTTCAATAGGAGTAAGATCCCAAGGTTGGCCAGCACTGAGAGCCTCTGGCACGAGAAGTGGTCCTTGGGGTGTGCATCACTGCTGAACCAACTTTTTTGGGGGAGGAGGAGAAATTCTCATCATCTGCCGAAAGTCATCACCTGAAAGCTCCCAGATCCTGGTTCAGCCCTGGGGTCATTCTACTGCTGCAACAAATTTGTGCCAGGTAGGAACTCCTCTGTTGATTGCATCTGTAAAAAAAAATATGCTTTTTTTTTTTACTTTCAGCTATCATCAGTCTGAAAAATGTTTCTATATTTGACAGGCAGTGTATTGATTCACTTCTGCTCATTTGCTTTCCAACTCAGTTTTTCATGTCATATCTCTCAGCGTCTTGCCAGAAGATATTCAAGTTTGAGGTCTTTCTGTGACAGGGCACATCCCCAAACTTGAAACTGCACATTTTGGACCTACAGGTGTGTTCCAAGGCTTGCAGCTTAGCTTTTCATAAAGATCTGAACAATTTGCGAAATTTGGATCCAGCGCTGTTTCAAATAAGTGCAGGTAAGGCTGTGTGGTGTTCTCAGCTCCCTTTAATATTAGGGGTCTCAAGTACAGCATTGTCACTCTTTTGCTGAAGCACTTTGGGATTTTTTTGGCCCAGAGTAAAAATAAACCTGTCATATATTGAAGGAATTGATGGAGATGCCATAGAGAAGAGCTAGGGACTTGACTTAGAGCTGCCAAGACATACCTCTGCTATTGAACAGAGCTGTGGGGACAAACTCCCTGTTAGGGGAGAGCCTGACTTCCAGGGGTGGGGTGTTCCTTTGACCAAAAGTCCTGTGCAGTTCCTTCACCCTGCTAAGTGAAACGTTTCCCTCCCCTCTCTCTTACCACAGTCCTTAATGGTAAGTGAAAGTCCTCCCACACGGGGCTGAGATCTGTCTGTGACCTAACAGCATTCATAGCAATTGTATTCCAATTTTATCTCTCGTCTGATGATTTAATAACAGCCTGAGTAGCATTTAGTGCTACTGCTATACTTGCCACATCTGGTACAGAACAAATATTGACCCCTTACAAAGTTGGATGTCAGGACATTAATGAAAACTTCCTTTTATGTGGAGTTCATTTTCAATGTATTTAGTGTTCCACTTTCATATCTTCTGTTTCAATTATATTTAAAAAAAACCAACAAAACAACACACCAAAAGAACTGAAGAATAATGGGAGGAGAAAAGGCAGCCTCTGTGGACTCACATTAACGTTCAGGATGCACACCCCCTTGGTCCTGCTTGCTTGTAGCTCAGCTGAAGTCAAGTTGACATACAGTCCTGGTCACTACTGGGCTGGGCTGTATCGATCTTTATGTGCAGATTCCCCTAACTTCAAGGAGCACACTTGACTTCTGGAGGGTCTGAGCAGCCCCCAGTAGCCTGGAGTGGGAAAGGTGTCCCCTGTGAGTTTCCTGCAGGAACTGCAGAGCCGTGTTTCGGGCTATTGCTCCCGGCCCCAGAGGCGGCTGTGTTGCAGCAACAGCGAGAGAAAACCTGGGCTGTGGAGCTGTGAGGTTAGACTGAAGCAGACACAGAGTCATTTCTTGCCACAAGATAAATGGTATTACTCACACAACATGAAGAAGATCTATCCCAGGGCTTATGAAGACTGACAGCTTTGCACACGTGGATAAAAGGCATTAAGGAAATCTCCCTTGTTTTTCAGATGCATTGTCCTTTTGGGGACTTGCCCTCTTGCTGGGTTTGTGCTCTCATGCTGAACATATTTCAAGGCTCTCTTCAAGTGCTGTGCATTTAATTGGCTTTGCAGGCAGGCACTCGCGCGTTACAGTCTGTCTTGTTGGCAGCCCATGAAATATTTTGCCATTGTCCTTCTTCATTTGGCACACAAGTGCCTGCACGCAGTGTCCGCAATAGCCAGGGCCAAGTCACTGATGACATCATGGTCTCTGGAAGAAAAACTTCCTCAGGGAGAAGGACAGTCTGGGGCAGCTTTGGGCTAACTACTTCATTTTTGTGCAGAAATGAAAAATATTTTCAGAAAGATAAAGGGGAATAATAATGTTGACTACTAGCAGAGGATGTTCTGGATGAGCCCAGAGTCAGCATGGTTGTACTTCACACTGTATCAGTGATTACATCTGTAGAATGAGCCCCAGCTCTCAGTGAATCCATCCTTGTGCCTTGTGGCACATTCCCTCTCACAGGGGCAAACTGTGATCTGGAATGACCTGTTGAGATTCAGCAGCAGCTGACCTGAGGGAAGGTAGCCTCCTGTCTTGGGAACATGTCACTTCCAGAATAGTCTGCTGTGCCCCAGGTTCTGACTGTGCTTTCCCATTTTCTTCATTTTCTTTTTTGAATTCTTTGAAGCTGATGGCTGGTAACAAATAGTAAAAGCCCTCTTTGGTGACACTGCTGTAGGAAGATTCATAGATTCCTCCTGGTTTCCAGGAAAGAATAAAAATTCCAAGGCAGGGAAGAATCAACTAGGAGGAAGGGAGGAAGAGAGGGAGGAGCAACACGGCAGGAGCTATTCAACTGACCTGGGAGACTTGCATCTCTCAGTGAACAGCCAAAAGCAGGGTATAACAATTGAGTTAATTTTAAATCACTTAAAGAATCAAGAAGCAATTAATTCCTTTAACTACAAGCGAGATGTGGCACACAATATGATTCGGTTTCAATAAAATCTCAAACAACTCAGCTATGACTTTATTTATTACAAAAGTGACAGAACGTCCTTCTGGGCAATACCATGCTTTCTTTAACTTCATTATTGATGTGATAAACCCTGGCATGGACTTTGCTTAATGCTCAGCACCTGCATGAAGAATAAACTAGGGCCGTACACTTTGTTTTTAAATCATAATCCCAAGTCTGTACAGCAGTATCTGCCCTCAGTGCCAAAGTTCACCAGGAGAACCAGCACTGAATTGAATGATGCCCTGTTTATTTTGGTATTACTTATTAATCATATTTTTTTGATCTGCCAAATAATGCAGCTCCTTTACAGAGCCCACAGCTAACTCAATCTCTGCCTGGAGGGGCTGAGGGCTGAGTGAGGTGGGTGCGAGGGGACCCTTGGTTACTCTCAGGCTGGAAAATCTTCTTGAAAGCTGGGTAAACAGAAAGGAAAATGAGAGCAAAACTAACATCTGGATTAGTTGGCTGCTGGAGCGCTGCAGGTGAGCTGGTGAGTGGCACAGCTGCAGAACAGCTTTGGCTTGCTCCTGCCTGCTTTTGTGCCTTCATAGTTGTGGTTTTGCAGGGATTTTTTGGCTAGTATTTTTAGCATTATTCCAGTTTGGTAGCATTTAACCTTGCTGCTATAATAACTGCTGCAGAAATTGTCATGAGGGAATTTATTCTGTCTTTGTGAATACATTTGTACAGCATGAAATAAAGAAGGCCTGAGGCAAGCTATTGAACAACCAGGGAAAGACAAAATATTGACTCACCAATTCAGTAAGCATCATCTGCTAGCATGCTGAACAAAGCAGGGGTCCTATAGAAAAATCTCCCTTGATCATGTTATTGAGGAATATCTCATAAGGCTAAGAAACAGGAGAACTGGAGACAACTGCACGGCCTATAGTAAGCCTGAATGCTTGACTTTGCAGCATGTGAATATATAAAACTCATGAATAATTCATATATGTAGGCAAAGAAACTGATATGCCCAGACATATCTTCCCAATTCATATAAATCAATGGTAGTTCCATTCCTGGTGTTAGTGGTTCCAGTTATTCTCATCTTGGTGTTTGTTGTTTTTATCTAGAGTAGCCCCTTCTGACGTCCTGAGTCACTTCAGAAGAGGAGGATGTGAGGATCCAGCTTTAGCTTCTCCAAGCAGCTCTCTCAGTCCCATGCCTCGGTTGTTGTCAAGGAGACATATCTCTGGCATATATCTTCTCTGTGGTTTCTCTTCTTAGTATGCTTTTCCATTGCTATGGAGACTATCAGAAATTCATTTAGCAACTCCCAGTGTCCCATGAGGAATGTGCATTTCATAACTCACTGCTCAGAACGAGGAGTGCTGTTTAATTTTTGGTTTCTCACCTGCACTGTCCAGCCTAGCTACACCAGGAACTGTCTGTGCTGAGACTTTCTGAACCGACCCAGCATAGCTCTGATGGCAGGGCTATAAAAAGGTGGCTTCACTGAGGGCACTTTTGAAGCTGAGGCAAACTTTGCACGTGGGAAGTACCCAAAGGCTTGCCCTGGCTTCTTGGCTTGCCTCTCCAAGTCCAAAATTCTCTTATTCTCCAGGTCTTCAGCTTCTGTTCCATGGAGTTCTCATGCCATTGCTATCTCCAGTGAGGAGGCCACTTCAGAACTCCAGATCAAGAAGTAAATGTTTGCATGGTGTAGGTGAACTGCAGCTCTGGAGATCTTAAAGATTTCCTAATAATTTATTTTGGGGAGACATAATTACGGGAAAGGCTCCAAATAGGAAGAGGGATTGACCTGCTGGGGTAAGAGCAGAATAAGCTCACAAACTCAAGGATCAGGGCAGAGAATGCAGATATGGTGGTCTTTCACGGATGCAAAACAGACGAAATGAAGGAAAATGCCTAACTACAATGGGACATATGAGAGGGAAACAGAACCATTTTGTCAGCCACCACTGCAGGGCAGGAGAGAGGGAGCCACACAGTGGGGCGAGTGGTATGGAAGCTGTGCAGTGAGAGGAAGCTTCCGTGACTTGGTTTGACCAGCTCCCAGGACTGTGTGTCATAGAGTCATAGAAACACAAGGTTGGAAAGGACCTACAAGATCATCTAGTCCAACTGTCCTCCTATCACCAATACTGCCCACAAAGCTACTACATCCTGTCTTGTAGCACCTCGTCCAGATGCTGCTTGAACACCGCCAGGGACAGTGACTCCACCACCTCCCTGGGCAGGCCATTCCAGTGCCTGACCACTCTTTGGGAGAAAAAGATTTTCCTGACATCTAATCTAAATCTCCCCTGGCACAACTTGTGGCCATTCCCTCAAGTCCTATCATTAGTTATCTGGGAGAAGAGACCAACCCCCTTCTCTTCACAACCTCCCTTCAGGAAGTTGTAGAGTGCAATGAGGTCTTCCCTGAGCCTCCAGACTAAACAATTCCAGCTCCCTCAGCCACTCCTCATTAGACTTGTGCTCCAGACCCCTCACCAGTTTTGTTGCCCTTCTCTGGACACATTCCAGGGCCTCAATGTCTTTCTTGTAGTGAGGGACCCAAAATTGAACACAGTCCTGACACTGCAGATGAAAGCTACATGGAGACTGCATCCCACTCAGGGCAGGACCTGAGTTTGTACCAGTCAGACAGTGGCACTTTGACTCTCAGTGAGCAGGGAGCCCACTCCTCCTTCCCAGGGTGGGTGTGCCAGAAGCAGCAGCATCCCAGCTGTAGCAGTGACACTTGTAGGCTGGAGAAACCTAACCATGAGCTGGCACTGTGCACTCAAACCACTGTGGCCAGTAAAGAAGTTTTCTTTTACTAAGAAAACCAAAACATAAGAGAAGTTATCATTTGGGGTTTACAACAGCTGGTACACAGGAAAGTAGTCACTGCTGGGCTGAAGGGCCAGCGAGCAGTGGGTTTGAGCACACCAGAGTGTTTTCCTTCTGAGACAGGAGGGAAAATAATCTTTGCATCCTGGTTTTCAACAGGGACTCAGTACCACGGGAATACCCCTTTCAAAGTAGATGCAAATGAGTAGGCAAAAATCAGAAATAAATAGGGCAGCTTAAAAAATAATAAAACTCCACATTTACAGCCCCTCTCATGAGCTCCATGGTTCATGCCGAGATAGCAGCTGAGGCCACAGTTCCCAGTTCCCTGCCCTGTTTCCCCACTCCACTGCACAGGCTGACATATTAGCATAACACTCAGTTCCAGTTTATGTTAATATGTCAGTCTGTGCCCTGCAGTAACTCAGGAGCAGATATAATGTTATTCGACTGCTGCGCCAGAAGACCATAGGAGAGCTCGGAGATGGGGCCCTCCCTGGGTAAATCAGAGCCCACCCATACCCAGGAATCTGTGAGTAGCCAGATAGTCTCCAAATCACCATCTCAGTGCAACAGAGCCATAAATATTCAGCAGGTACTAGGAATAGCTGAGCCCTGCTAAAAGAAATACATAAATAAAATGAAGTAATTAATCAATTCAGGCATTTCGCAAAAATGTACATCAAATTTACATATTGTACTAAGGCATGTGATTAGTAATGAAGCAGTGTTTGGGGAACAGAAAGGAATCACTTATAACCTGTCACGAAAATCACTCTGTATTTGCCAATTTAAAAAAATCAGTTAGTTATATGGACACTGCTTTAAGATGCTGATGTGCTTCTCCCTGGTGCGTCCTGGGCAGTGTTTATGCAATCTGGACTGTAGGAGCATGGCTGAGCACCCCGAGAGCACCCTCAGCATTAGGGAGCCAGCGTGCTGCAGCCGACCCATACACAGGCAGCAGAGAATGAAAGGAGGGAAACTCATTAAAAATCTACCTTGAACAATTGATTTCAGTATGTCTTAGAAGTGATGGGGTTGCTCCATAATATGCTTCAGTGTCAGTTTTACTCTTACAAAGTTTAAAATTTAGAGGCTATAGTTCATTCAGAATTCAATGTTCCTTTTTTCAACTTGCATTCGAGATTTAAAGGAAATACATTTTGATCCAGATAGTGTGTATGGAAACATATGTGTATGGATGTATACACTATAGACACAAATGTGTTTCAGAGGGGTACCTGTGCCCAAACAGCAGTTACCTGCACAGCTCTGGCTTGTACTGCTAACTTTCTCAGTGTCACCGCTTTGTCTCATCGTGGGCTTTCTTCTCAGCTTTTAAAGTCTTAGCTTGTTCTTTAGCTGTGTGTTGGTGAAAGCATACAGCCATGATTTATGGATTTGTGAACATGTCATTATGGGGCTGGTGGACTGGCTCTGCACACTTGGAGCTGAATTCCATTTATCTGGGGTGTAGGTGTTTAGCTAATGGGCACATCAGACATGGAATAAATTCAGGGCAGCTTCCAGTGTCAGTTTTTTACAAAAACATCTGAATGAATGAGCTGAGAGAGCAAAACATTGCCTGCTTTTATATTCAGTGAACAGAAATAACAAGAAAAAGCCCATGATGAATCCTTGTGCATTACTGACTATTTCGAGGTTCGTTTTATTAATCCTGAATGATCACCATATCTGCAAGACTGAAGAACAATGAGTTAAAGGAACTGAGAGAATTAAGTAATTCTAAACCATAGGCTGAAAATGATCTAATTAATATCTCAAATGCAAATGTGAAGGAACTTACGTGAAAGACGCCAGTAAATTTATGTCACTTATCGATCACTTTCTAGCTGAATGAAAGTCTGATCACATTTGTTGAAAGACTTTTGGATTAAAGGGCTGTAATGCTGCTGCGTGCACTGGCTGAGTGAGCTGTGGCCTGAAGAGGACGGCTGTGCTACAAGGAACTGGGCACAGTGTAAACTGTGGCCTAGAAAAACAATGAATGTTAGAACGAGGAGGGAGATGTGTTTCATTTAAGGCTCATTCTGCTTCAAATGATGAAGCTCCCACTGACTTCAGGCTCTTGAACTCTTCTATAGTAAAACTATTAGACTTAAACGTTATATTGTGCCGCAAGTTTCCAACTAGATCAAGGTCTTGCTCTGGTAAACATGAGGAAAGATGCCATTTCTGCCTAGAAAGCTTTAAAATATACAGTTTTATAGAATAACATGTTTTTTACAGGACAAATCATGAGTATTGGGGACTAATGAGTATCAATTATGTGTAAATCACACACACACACAAAAGTTAGAAGCACATGTCAATACTGTGTGATAAGATCTACTGTCTTTTTTTTCTTTTCTTCTGATTGAATCCTTAGAGTTTCCTCTGTAAACATGCAAAAATTGAATTAAGAGAGCTTCATGAATGCTGCAAAAGCAAAACTTGCAAATTGGGAAAAAGTCATTCAGGTCATGCAGGAATAATGTATGCTTTTTATACACAAGAACACATTCCAGTTTTTCACTCTGGTCTGGGGATGAGTCAAGGCTGGGTCCTGAAGGAGCTGTGGTTTGTAAGGCTGTTGTTAAAGAAGCTGGAAATTGTAGTGGTTTCAATAGGGCACTACAGGAACACAACTTGGTGGTTACATTGCATGAATGTTATATGGGAAATGAGATTCTCTTCTACATAATGCTAGACAGCACTCCCACACCAAGCTTTTCATAGGTGCAAAGCGTATCTGGCAGTAGAAAGCAATTTTGTTCTTATTTAATTCAGCTTGAATTGTGTCATCATTTAGACATGGACACAGCCTTTCTCACAAAAAATAACATGCACTAACAGCTGTGCAGGTGAGATTTCCACCAGGTAGTGCCTGGGGCCTCAAATTCCCCTGTGGAGGCTTTGAACCCCTGGGTTTGCTCTAGATAGTGCCAGGTGACTGCAGCCAGAGGGACGCCCATCTCCTGCAGTGCCAAGCAGAAAAGCCACTGCTGAGCTGGAGCAGAGCAACTTCTGCTGCTGCTGCCCCTGAGTGTACCCCAGCTTTATCCACATGCCCCAAGAGAAAGAATCCAACTCCATTTGTTTTCTGCTGATGAGTGGTTTTCCATGGTGGTAGCATGTTATCATGCAAATATCAGTGGCATGAAAAACTTGGTCATTTTAGCTGGTTTTGTATGGAAACAGAGTTTATGTGGTCCCTGGACCAGCAGGTTGGCTGTGGGTCCTCTGGAAATAACTTGTGGTCCCATTGGCAGCTCCGTGGTCAAACACACCTCAACTTGTGAGTTTCCACAAAAACACCCTTCAGAGGGACTGTGAGAAAACCCAAGCGGGACTGAGTCTGGTTGTACTTCACATATAACATCAGTCCCATGGAAGACTGCCTGGGGCAGAGCAGGGAACTCTAGTGGATAAGGAGCTGCTGCTTAAATCTCTCTCTGTGTCTGGCCCCATGGCCCTGCCCTTTTGTGTTTTGCTACTACGTCTTTCCTCATAAAGGCTGGTTATTGAGCCGTCACTGGAAGCATGACCCAAGTGACCTCTCTAGTGGTATCATCAAAGTCTTTTCCAGAGGCTTCAAGAGAGAGAGATAAAGACTTGGTAATGTTGGGACCTAGAACACGTTAAAAAACAAGTAGGAAAATAAGCCTCGAAAAAGCAGTTAAAATTAGAGAAGATTAAATGATAAATACCTTGGGGGAGTTAACTGTATATTTCAATCCTAATTGTACTGCACCTCTTAGACTGATTTTTCTTTAAATTTTCATAGCACTCCACTATCAGCAATAAGCACCAAATGGAGATAAATTAACAAGTTGGACTTATTACACCATCCAAACAAATTTCCCTGGGCTTACTATGCTTTAAGGGATTGATGCTTTCCTGGCAGCCTCTTGGAAATTAACCCTTCAACAAACATGACATAAACTCGAGTCTGTAGAGCATGAAAATTTACATGAGAGAGCAGTTATTTTAACAGGTGGAAATGCTCAGATTCACCAGACAGGTGAAGCATCAAGTATGCTATTAATTTTTGAAAAGGACTTCACCGTATAATAGTCCTGTACTGTTGGCATCCACGGTAAAAGGTAACTGCTTCTTGCTCCACCTTTGTCTTTTTCTGCAGTGCAGTGCAGTGAACGCCAGCTCCACTCCAGCATTGTGCAGCATTTCCTAATACACAGTTGCTTCTAAGTCCTGATTCAGCTTTTCACTCCTGCAGGATGCAGTTTCTCATTCTCATTAAGCTTCTGCCCAGGCTCTCCAGAAATAACGCACACAGCACTAACCCCCCAACAGCTGCCCGTCAAAACAGTCAACTCTCGCAGCTGTGGGAACTCATCTCCAGCCATGTGGTGTGGCTTGCAGGTACCAGAACATCTGGGGCAGGACCCTGGGTACGGCACCATTTAACTGAGCAGCAGAGAGGGAACTGCTGCTTGTGGCACACATTTTATTTGGAGTGAGTAAAAGCATACTTGACTCTCGACCAGTGTTCTCTGCCAATCACACACACGATTGGTCCACAAAGATTTTTCAGAGCTGTTGAGAAATTTTTTTAATCCAGTTGCTATGATGCTGACAATTCAACTATGTAACACACTGCATGCAGACTATGACTTTCCTCTAAGGCATTCTGTGCGACTTCCAACACTCATAAAAGGATTGCTGCAATTTCTGCTCTCCTGAAGACCAGCATGGGAACTACTGCTTTGGGCTAGTGCACCATTTTTACCCTGGCTGAAATGTAACATGTAATATGACTGATCGCGTTGAGAAAAATTTACTTTTCTATCACTTTGTCTTGGACATTTCAAGACCTAAATATTTCAAGAAATAAAACTGTTTCAGACTGTGTATTAGTCAGGTCAAAGTGATTCCAAGGACTGCTTGCTTAGGAACCCATCACTTCAGTGGAAGTGCTCAGTTTATATATATTATTTATGATTGTTGCTGGTAATGAGTCAATGATGTCTAGGGCACTTAAGGAAGTATATAGTAAATAAACAGAAAATGAAGAAACAGCTTCTATCACAACCAAGTACTTCTGTAGTCCATGATATAATAAATTTACAACAAATGTCTGTGATAGGAACTCAAATATTTACTCATATACTGTACATAATGCTGCCTTGCTTAGGAGATGTAAAATGCCTTGAAGATGGACTAGCCTCAAAGAAATTCAGTAGAGAAAAAAGGCAAGTTCTAAGAAAGTGAATGTATTGTATTTGTTGCACTGCTGTAGAGGAATACCGTTCAGTAGAAGTTGTCCTCTAAAAGACCTTGAAGAAATGGAGCAGATGGTTCCATGTGCTACCCCACTATTCAAAATGGTTTTGTAAATTACTCAGAAATAGTAAAATAATATTTTCCCTAGTGTTTTATGTAAAGAAAGGAAGGTAAAAGACAATTTTTGTTAGTATTCAAATCACAGTGCATTTGTTATGGAATTCTAAAATGCAACATTGCTTGTTTTTTGCATTAAAAAGATTTTCAACACAAAACCCTAGAATGGTTCAACATGCTAGGACTACTGGTACATTGGATTTCTGTATTAATACACCCCATAGGATAAGGAAAAATTCCGGTTTAGGATGAAATAAGATAGGTCCCAATATGGACTGCCCCATTTGTTCACGACAGACAGTATCTTTGCTTGGCAGTATAATCTCCACAGACCATTATACCTGCCGACATCTTTAATGAAGAAACCAGTAGGAGTCCTGAGGGACCCACTGTGTATGCGCTGACGGGCTCTGCCTGTGCCACAAGGACAATATGTTCTGGACACCCTGGGCTCTTGATGCCTGCACAGATTGGCCATGCATCACATGTGCTTTGAGTCCGCTATATCCAGAAAATAGTGTATGTGGCCATCCAACTGAAAGACTGGCAGGTTACTGATAAAACCAGGATTCTGCCATCAAAGTGGTAGAATTGGCAGGTAGAGGGATAACTGTTCTAGGAATCCTTTATAATTTTTAGGAGGCATCCATCTGCAATATACAGGCTACAGGATCTTGGCGTCTGGTTCTTCTCTGCTCCAGTTAAATACTGTTTTGCTCCTTGGCTTCTGTCCTATTTCCAGAAGAGGAAATAGCATCTCTTCCCTTCTCATGGTTGGTGATTTGTTTTTCTCTCAATCTGTAGCTTTGTTATGGATTGGGGGAGCCAAGGGCCAAAAGTGACTTGTTATCATCAGTACATGCTGTATTTTTTTCTAGACATACTGCTTAGTAAGGAAGTAAACTAATAAGGGGTAAAAGTTGCAATATGGTGCTTGCCGCCTTACTTCGGCACATTAAATATATATAATCTGCACTAAATCCCACTAAAAATAACACTCAGATTAATACAGCTTTCTTTTATATATTAAATAGAGAAATCATTAACATGAATTATACAGCAGGAAAAGCGTGGTTCACAGTGCCTGTCACTCCAGAGCTCTGCACTGGGACAGATGTGGACAGTTTGATGGAGTGGACCGAGCATCCGCTTGGGAGTGTGACAGCAGACGTATCCCTGTGCGTGTCATATACTCGTTCTGAGACTTGACAGGTCTTTTAAGTCCATTTATTTCTATTTTGAGAGAGTCCATATTTAGACTTTTTCTTTTCGTTAATATGACCCAAGAATCTGCAGCTCCAACTGATGTCAGTGCTGGCCACTAAGTACCCAAAACTGAGGTATCAAACTTGAGGACAGAAAATGAGAAGGCAGTTTTGAAAATCCTGGCCTCAACTTCCCTGGGCTGCTTCATGCTGAGAGTGGTGTCTGAATGACCTTGCCCATTTTTGCAAAGCAGCTGATTGAAGTCTGCGACAGAGAGAGTGCTGTACAAACCATTATTGCTCTGTCTCGCAAGTCTTGATGAGCGTTTTAACTATTATCTATAGTAACATTCAAATTTCACAATATTATCACCCTTGTAGAAACAGATCAAGCACGTCTTTTCATTTGACAGATCTGTAGCATTTTACAGTTTTGGGATGTGCACAACAGCAGTTTAGAAAGCTAAACCTCACTGATCCATTTCACAAACGGAGACTACTGCACTCAGAAGAGGGATCTGCATTATACCACACAGACTGCAGGAAATTCACCTCTAGAGTACAGGATTTCTGATACAAAATTTACTGTACCAAACTCTAAACCAGCGGTTCTTAAACCATAGCAAGAGCTATGTGCAGGCAGTTGCTGGTCATAGTATGCCAGCTTGCCTCCTCCTTGCTTTCTTGCCTCCTCTTGTTAAATGAATTTGAAAGGTAGTTAAAAATACATTCCTAGTGTTAATTTGCCTCTCAAGTAATTCTTGTTGCTACCATTGGGACACTACTCAGTCTTGAAATAAGAAGAAAAATCATCACCTGCTGCATCACCAGGGGCAGGGGATCTCCTAGACTTTGCTAGAAATGGTGAGAAAATGGTATTGTTCCTGTACTTACAAAAACCTAACTTTGCCACATGTTATGTAATTCTGGATGTCCATCTAATTATAAAGAAGGGGAAAACCCATCTCTCATGGAACTGGTTGGTTTTGCAAAACCGATTCACTTAAGATACATGAGCGTATGTCAGTTGAAACGCAACCTGGTGGGCACTGGCTCATATTGCATCAAAATGGCATTATATTGCAATGATGCCTTGTAATAGAATATTATTTTTTTGTCCTGAAGCTGATTTTGAAATCTGTACGTGTCTTGCACGGGTTGCTTGAGGACCCTGAGCCAACAAGACCGTATCAGCAGGATGATGGCTGCCCAGCAGAATCCAAGGGAGGTGGCAGTATGCCATCTGTCTTTGCTAAGTCACCAGCAGAACCGTGCCATATTAGGCACAGGGGAATTTTAAAAGTCTCCTCAGGTCTTTCACTGCTCTCAAATGTAGGATATTGTAATTAAAAGAAGAGTTTATCTACCCAGGTCTTTTTGCCGAGTATCTGACTAAAGTCGTGTAATTTTTCATAACTATGGAAATATTCTGCAGTCAGGACTGGGGTTTATCAAATCATCTAATGTAAATTTTTAGGTCTTGCAGGAAAAATAAAAATACACCTGAAACGGACTTCACATCTTTTTTGGGAAATGCACGCAGAATACCTACCAAATCGAGACATTTTTTCTCCCCTCAGATTTTCCTGCCTTCCTGTATAGAGACAGGCTTTCCCCACGACGGGCACCAACTGCCCTCCTAGCAAGTGAGGGGACAGCTTTACATAGAACAGTCACCTGGGCTCAGAAAGATGCGATTTTGCTAGTCTGGTTTTGAAATGCATTTTGGCAGCTGGGAGGAAGGAAGAGACACTTTAGGGGTTTAGTGTTTAGCGTGGGATTAGCCGGCTTTTTGCTGACCATGGCCAGACAACAGAGTTCACCCTGGCAGTCCTACATGGGTGACATGTACTAATGGGGAGAAATGTAAAGATGAAGATCTGTCTGCTCTGAAGGACACAGCTCCCCACAGACACTCCTTCAAAGCTTGGGGCAGCACAGACTGCTGAAGAGGGAAGGGGGAAGACCCTCTTAACAAAGGAAGCCAGGAGCAGGGCATTCGTCCTCCATGTCTGCTCACAGCCAGGGAGCCCGGGCTCCTTACAGGGCTCAAGGGCACCAGGCTCCCCTCATGCCCTGGGGACTTTGGTCCCTCAGCACCCAAGGCCCTCAAGACGCAGCATCTGGGATCCCCTCGCAGTTGGGGACCGGGAGCCACTACATCCCCTCACGCCCCGGAGACTCTGGTCCCCTCAGGCTGCAGGGGTGCCAGGCTCCCGTCAAGCCCCGGGATACCCCGGATCCCTTCACGCTGGTCAGGCTGGGATCCTCTGGCTGCCCTTACACCCAGGGGCGGCAGGTTCCCCTCGGAGTTGAGGGGCAAGGACCCTGCCGGCTGTCAGAGACCCCTAGCAGCCCAGGGCCTCAGGCTCCCTTCGGTATCCGCGTGCGTATGGGATCCTCCGCTCCCCCCAAGCCGCGGGAAGGGGCGGCCACGATGGCCGCTGGCTCTCCTGCGCACCTTCACGGGGGAGACCGCCGCCCGGTGTCCCGCAGGACGGGCAGCTGCAGGGACCACCCTCCCTCCCCGCAGGCGGGGAAGCCCATCCCGCGGCGGCCGGAGGCGGGGCACCTCCGCCCCCGCG
>VZTM01028523.1:0-10403 GCA_013400555.1 Jacana jacana | reverse complement strand
CTGCTGTCAGGAGAGATGGGGCATGTATGCTGAGGTGAGGCATATATTGTTATTTCGGTAGGCTAGACCTTTTCTTTTTTAAAGGAACTGTGGTCAAACCCTTTGGTGTGTCTTGATGTTGCAGGTGGCTTGCTGCAGTCAGCTTGACTCCTGATCATCTGTTAAATGCTGTGAATTCTTAGTGAGTGGGGTTGCTCTGCAGCCTGTCTTTTTCTGTTAGGTTTTGTAGGATTTAAATCAACGCATCTAGTACTACTATGAGCTGCAGTGAGCACAATGCTGTATCACTATAAAAATCAATGAGAACCAAATAATGATCCAATTTCTAGGACTAACCAAGAAGGAGAATTTTTTTTTTTGCTTTCCCACTTTCAGGGATATGTGGTGCCTTTTGCCTGGGGATTTCTACCCTGTCAACTGAATGCTGCGTATTTTAAGCATCTCACCTGAGGGATAAATTCCTGTACAGATGAAACCAGTTGAGAAAAATCTTCAGTATATTTAGCTCACCATATGTTTTCAGAAAACTCTTCTCCTGGAATGAACATTCTTAAAAGCAAGCATACTAACAGGATAGCATCTGTTCATTTAGTTGTCAAGACCTGAGTGTTCTTAAACAAGACACAGTAAAATGGTGGAATGAGGGAAAGAGAAGATATAATTAAATGACCTCTGCTTTCCTCCTCAGCAGTCATACACCCACACACCCTGAAGAATCACCAGTTTCTTGATGCTGTACGATTTTCTTATTTCCATTAGGTAAAATATTTACTGCAAGGGTACATGTACCTCAGGCTGAACTTCAGGTTGAAGTTTAGGTTTTGTATCATTTAAAATTGCAGCCAAATGAATCTGTTTCGAACGATGATGCCAGTGGCAAAAAGACATTTTATCAGCTTAATTCTCTATCAGTAGCTCTAATATGTCCAGGACTTGAAGGAAGGGACTTGAAAATTAAAAGCAGCTAAATTTTCTGTTAGAATTCAGCCTCTGCCAATTCTGCGGAATGCTACTAAAGTAGAGGTAAGCAGGAAGCCTGTGGAAGAATTCAAAGCTTTTTCATGATGTGTCATTTTGTTATAATTGTTGGATAACCTCAATTTTTCACTGTTTCCATGTGGGATGGCTCTCCAGTAACAGTATCCTGGTCTGCAATGCCATCACTGAGANCTGGTGTTCCTTTGAAGGGTGGGGGCGGGTCTTCATTCTGTCTAGCAGCAGCAAAATAAGAGACCTGTACACAAAGTAGAAGAATGCATGTGCGCTTTGAGAGGAAGTCAGGCCTCAAGGTCTACAGAAAAGAACATTGAGCTGATCATCCAACAAGATGCTAAAGCACCCTGCTGTTTCTGTTAGTTTCGGTTATGGAACTCAACCTCTCTTACTTTAGAAAGAGAAACCTCATTAGCATTTGGAGAAAAAAAAAATAGGAAGGAGCAAGGATCTTGGTATCCTGCTGTAACTCATCCTTGAGTTTAAAGCAGCTCCAGATCATCTGCCCTTGTTTAGTGACTTCTCAGGAGACAGAAAAGCCCATGTGAATGTATCTAAAGAGACAGATGAGGTCCCAGTTTTTTGTCTGAAAGGGATTCAGAACATAGCAGATGTCCCCCAAAAGTCATAATCAATATGTTCCCTCTAGCTGCTGAAGAGTGCAGGATGTGACTGGTGACTGCCATAGAAATCAAAGGGAGTTTGGAGTATGATGTTCTTGTATTTTCAAGTTGTGTACTACCATAGGTGGTCTGGAATAGGAAGGAAGATGAGGATGTGGGAACAGGTTGAGCTGTGGGAAAACAGAAAGGAGCTTTCTTAGAGATGCTGGAGTTAAGCTGGAACATGCTCAAACTGAGGGATAAGCTTTGGAATGAAATGGATTTCTTCTGGCACTGTGCTACTTTATTTATTTAGAGTTCTGAGAATACTAAAAATGGCCACTGCTACGCTTGAGGTACTTTTGGCATACTTTAGAAATACATGACAAAAATATCCTCAGTGCAGAAGTACAAATGAATATTTCAAGGAAAATGACAGTAAAATGAATTTAGGGTTGAGAGTTCACATTAATAATGCAGGTTGATCTACAGCACCTTCATTTTTCATCTGTAAAATGGGGATAATGATGCTGACCCAGTTTGTAAATGAGCCCTGAGATCATCTGATGAAAAACATCACCAACAAAAGTGGTTGTGGTAGAAATCGGTTTTACACATGTGGTATAATTGTTTCAAACTAGAATTTTATACGTACCAAGAAATCCAGAACAGAAGTTAAAGAAATCCAAATATTATAGTGTGGAAATGCTCTCACAAGGTATATGAATACTTTTGCTGAGCAGGAACGCCATATGGTAACCATGCAATTACAAGAAATATGGGGTTTTTTTATAGTCCATGGATCGAACCGATCTTTTTAAAGAAACATAATTTTTCTTAACATGGCTCCTTCTCCTGTCTGTCTGTCACTCATCCATTCCACATCACAAGCTGTTTCTCACCACCTTCCTCTTTCACTACTTCCTACTTCTGAGGCCCTTTGGCCAGCAACGTACCACTTCTGAGCACTTTGTTCTTTCTGCAGTGTTTTTAGTTTATATACCGAGGCAGACTCTATAGGCTTTTTCTTTCTGGTCACTTGTGTCAATATTCTGCAGTCAACTCCACTTAGGTCTTTTATTCAGGCTCTAGTACCCTGGGAAATCTATCTTTTATCCTAGTTTCTTTGCATACAGGTCTGAGTTGTGTCCTCTATTTATCAAATATGTACTTATCTGACTACCCCACTCATACTTTACTTCCAAACACAACCCTCTCTGACAACTTCTCACCATCCTTGACATGATCAGTTTGTGTTTTTCTATTTGCTGTATCCCAAATTTAGCTTCATTTTCCTCTCTCCTTCCCAGCGTTTTGACCTGGGACCTGCCAACTGTCTTCCCTGTCACCCTTTTCACAGGTGGTGACTTTTGTCTTTGCTGCCAGAGTGAGCTTGCTCTTTGTCCCTCCAGTTTTGCAACAACAATAGAGAAATCTATGCAAATCTTGACCAAATAAATAACTAGAAAATTATTAGAAATAGATCATTGGAAAAAAAAAAGAAAAGGCTAGACTCTTCCAGGTATAGTCACTTGTCTAGAAAAATATGTTGTACTTAACTTTACCTTAAACGTATTTTAATGACCTTACTTATACCTAAAAAACCCCAACCCTTGGCTTCTGATCCTAGTATTAAATATTTAATTTTCAGTGTGCAGTGTGTTACCTTGGATTCCAAGATATGCAGGAAAAGAAGTCTTTCCCAGATCAGAGTGTTGAAAGGCCAAAAGCAAAGTGTGACACTGGCAGAAAGATCACAGTAAGTGATGAAATAAATGGTGGTGGGTCTGTATTCACATGGTTCTTTTTAAAATGATCTCTAAGGCCTCTTGCTTGTGTTTGGTTCTGATGTGTATAATGATTGTCAAGGAAGTGAACAAAAAAAAAAAAAAGCCCTTTTCTCCATTATTTTTTTTTTAAAGCTAATTTCTCAGACTGCTAAAATTTCAAGTGCTAGAAGCTGCACCAGGACTGATGGCTTTTACTGTCTCTTTGTATTCCTGCACCTGAGACCAGAACAGGACTGACCCTATGCTAATAGAAAGATGGAGTTGGTTGAAAATTCAGGCAATAATGGAAAACTACCTTCCACTGTACCTATGCAGCAGGAACTCTGTAATAATAAATCTGTCAGGCTTTATCCCTTCATGGTGTTAAAAATGTTTGCAGACTTTTTAAAAGAGGAGACGTTTTTATAAAAGAAAGGAAGCAAGTTTATATGTTTTCTGTCCGATATGCAAGTTTGGTAAAATGTTATGTGTAGCTTTTGTAATTCTGAATCTGTAGGGGTTTGAGGAGTAAGTGTTACTCATTGGTTTTTGACAGTGCTATTTGACAGATTAAGGAATAAAATGCTAAAGTAATCTTGCATCTGAAAACAAAGATGGAAATAGAGCAGATGTCATTTGGTAAATGGGGAGTAAAAAGGTTTTTGTGTTTGCCAGCATGCACAGTTTAGAATAATTTCAGTGCATCAGGAAATGAGCTTTAAATTATTCTAAAGTGGTTGGTAAGTGGGAGCAACACAGTTAAATTTATTAAAGCTTTTTTTTTGGTAAATAATTGATATAATGTTGCAATAAGAGTACATTATATATTATAAAACGATACATTATGTAAATAGATGTAGCACACTTTTCCTTCTCCCTGATATGAGATTCCACACCGACTAATAAGTGTGAAGGAGCTCAGTTTTTCTGCAAGAGCCATGGGTATTTTAGCTGTAGAAAACTGGCAGGTACATTATTTAAATTACTTTCTTCACCTCTGTACACCTTTCAGCTTGATTATAAATAAAATAATAATTAAAAAATCAGCCCCAGAGAGAAGATAGACCAGCCTGCTTACTACAAGTGGCTGGAGGAAAAGACTAGGAACTTGAAGTTTCCCCCAGTGTCCCCCAGAGAATGATGTTCAGAGACCTATTGCTATGGGTGATTTGCTGCTGTTCAACTCGCGTTCATCTACAATTAATCCAAGTGCTGGTTTGAATACAGACTTAATTTATCTCTGACTGTGGGGAGTAGTGTATTTGTGCTTTTGTTCAGGCAACAATGGTAAAAGAGACTTTTATTTTCAGATTTTCCAGAAGTCAGGTTTAAGGTAAAGCATCTCTTGAGAATTCTCATCTAGTTAACAGTGTTCACTGACAAGGCTTGCTTCATACCATGCCTCAGCAAGACCTCCGTAATAATTGCAACATGAGGATCTCTTTCTACTGTTAATGGATTTCAAAATTTTCTCCATGTTTACTGTTAAAAGTGGACTTGCAGTGAATCCATCCTTTGCGCGTACACCTTCTACATTGGAGTTTCATTAAATGATTTAGGACACTTTACTAAACATTGCACAGAGGTATGAGGCATAAGTACAAAGCAGTGCTTATATCGTTGGCTAGTAAGCAAACAAACAGTAGTATCTATTAACTCTTTCTGACAGTCATCAGCTGTTAACCCTTTACCAATGAGGTGCTGATGAAATATTGATTTAGAATATGACCAGACTCTCTCTCCCAGATTTTTTGCTCTGAGAGAGAGAACCAGGAATATTTCAGAGCATGAAAATGCACTAACTACCTGCAAATCTATGTAGGGCTCAGTATCTCATTTAGTGAAGGAGGCACTTAGAATCTCATGACACCGTTCTTGTATGCCACTATAATCCCAAATACCATGCCTAATTCAAGTAGAAAGTCTCTTAGAAAAAATTGTCCAGGACTCTGTGGTATTGGATTATTACAGATTTGCTTCATGATCATATGCCTCCATTTTTCTCTTGAATTTTAAACAGCACTGTTTTTTCACCAGTGGTCCCATCTGTCTGATCTCTGTGGACAAGTGAAGAAACTTTGGTAGAACTACTATGAATGGCAAATGAAGCTCTACAGCTGGCTTAAATCTCCTCACTCTTCCTGATCTGAATTTACTTAAATCCTTGAAGGTACTATGTAAATAACTATGAAGATAATTAATGGATAACACATTTCCTGTAACCCCCAAGTGTTGTCAAGGCATTACCAGAAGCTCTGGAGGGGACATTAAGGAATATATTTACTATGGTGATGGAGCAGTGTTGTGGTCAACACTGTAATAACTATGTGCTTACAGAAAAACACTGCTTATGTAACTGTCAGAAATCAAGTATTTTTGAAGTGTCCATATTTTCCACTGAGATGAGAAGAACAGGGGTGTCTCTTTAACGTGAGACAGAGATACAGCAATGTTTGATACTGTTGCAAAGAGTGGATAGGGAAGCACTTCTTTTCCCTGCTCCTCTCCTCCTCCTTCCCCTTCTGCCTTGCTCTGTGACACAAATTTGTCTTGTGGTTATAGTGGTATAAACCTGGAGAAACAGAGCTTGAAGCAAATGGATTTTCTGTTGGTGTGACTTGAAACAAGTGGGTTTTTTTTCTTCTCTTGAGTCTTCATCTAAGCCTGTTGGCACTAGTGAAAGAGAGAAAAAAAAAAGACAAATAGTTATACAACAATAGTAAGGAAAAATTGCTGCAATTTACTTAAATGCATCAAGATATTTGTTATGTTCCATTTAAATAAAAAAGATACGCAAGAAGGGACTGTAGCGTTTAAATGTGGAGCAGAACTTGCTGTTATCTCCACCTCTTCTCTTCCTATGACATTTGCTCACATGTTTCATTTTCCCTCTGTTCTTTCTAGGTGCAGGCTCCTACCTTGAGGAGTACAAGTCACCAGTGTCTGTTTAGGTTAGATCAATCTAAAGAATTAATGCTAATTGTGTTCATCGTATTTGTATCACAGGTTAATTCTTCTTAGAGCTGTACCTTTGCTCAGCTGTGATATGCCCAATAACCCTTCCTCTCAGAGTCCTCCTTCAACATCAGCCAACTTTATCACATGGATATATTTTATGCCATTCCTTCTCTTCAGTGTTTCTCCAACTTGTTCGCTGCAGTGAATTCAAACTGGGTGACTCTCTTATCCTTTCAGATAAACTGAATGGAAGACAGCTTAGGAGCAAAAGCACTGTGTATACTTGTGAAAGTCAGGAAGGAAACACCCCCCATTCCCCGAGGGGAATAACCTGAAACCTCTTGGTGTACATCTGCAGCCTCTGTTAAAGGAGGGGGGCTATGGGAACCCATGGCATGTTGGGGTAGTGGGATGGGGACCCAGAACCACAGTGTGGGAAGGGAAGTGAGACACGTGGCTGGGGGCAGGGGGAGATCAGGAGAGTATGTATCAAACCCATCACCAGGGGGTGTTATGAAGCACTTTTTCTGGAGTGCTCATCGAATCTGTTCTTCAGTAGCAAGAAATAAATATGACCTTTTTACTGTACTTAAATTGAATGAAATAAAGAGTGGCCCTTTTTATCGGGTTTTTGTCTGGGGTTTCCGAATCCAGCTGCTACTTCTTTTAATCAAAGTCTTCTGAGCTCTGTCAGCGCTCTCCTCTTCGCTGTTGTTTTCTTTCCTCTCCTGCTTTCTTTCTCACATGTCTCTCACTGAACCTAGAGTTTCACTTGTGGCTTCAGTCTTGCCGTTTGACTACCTGTAGACTTTGAAGTGGGAGGCAGAGTGGAAGGAGTAAGTGCACCCTGTGACAGGTTGTGTGACAGCAAAGGGAGTGACCCCTGAAGATCAACTCTCTAACAGGGCCTATGAAGACAAGGGGAAAAGATAGAATTAATGAGGCAGGCTGTGAAAATTGTATTACTTGTTTCCAGGAACTGTGCTCCTCCAGTTCAAACTGAGTATTTGAGCATCTAGAATGGTAAAAGAGGTTCATTTGAAGGTACAGGGGCTGTAAGATGAATTGATTAACATCATCAGTTAAGATGATGTTTCTGGTTTGGATTAATAGAAACTTTCCCCTTCAGCTGTTTAGCTCTCTGTGCTGGATTTCTGTATCTTCTTGCCAGCTGTTGGCACTTCTGACCGTTGTCTGGCATTATCACAGTCAGCTTCTCTGGGTGGCCTTTGTAAGGATTGCCATGGGATGCTGCTTTGTCCAGGAATGGTTATTCTCTGTTGCTCAGGTACAGTACCCATCAGCTTTTATCCTATTTTATTTCACTCAAACACAGTCTGTTTTTTGGCAAAAAAAAATATGTCCTTTTTAACATGTCTGATGGTAGGATATCATTTGTAGGAAAGGAACAGATTAGTGTGCTGACATTGTATGTGGAGTTTGAAAAAGATGTTTTAGAGAAATTGGGTGTGACAGTGTTGTGACAGGAATTTTATGGAAAGTAGGAAGGAAAAGCATTTTGGAGTAAATCTGATTACTCTGTTATGTCCTCAGCCCTGGAACCTTAGCAGCAGACATGGGGCACTTCTGTTTTCTACCCTCTTCTTTTCAGCTTGTTAGCCCCATGCTGTAAAGTGTTTTGAATAAATCCCCATAGGAGCTGTAAGAAAAACATCTTTGCTGTTGGCTAGGCCTGCCAGAGTTTGAATCATGCTTGGAGAAACCTGTGCAGGTTATTTGGAGGAGGAAGCATAGTCACCCTGGGAGGCAGGCTAAATGGAAGCAGATCCCCTGCCTCCAGTTCTGACAGATGATTTCTGGTGCAGGGGTTAAAGAAATAATGCATACCACAACACTCTGAACTTATTATTTCATTTTATTTGTTTCAAATTCTTTTTCCTCCTGCATTATCCAGAATTGAACTGACCTGCATTTCTGCAAGTCATGAGTGTGTGTGTGCTGGATGCAATGGGAGCAATCAACAAGGCTGTAGATGGACTGAGATAGGGAGGTAGGTCAGGCTTAGTGATAGTATGCCAAGTGCTTTGCTTTGTGGTGCTTGGTGGTTTGTTAGAGGCACTCTCTTCCCTGCTGGTAGTCTTAAGCCTGTTTGTACTCCTGATGGTTATCTGTGTTAGCCCAGTCTGATCTAACTCCTTGCCTATGTGGGAGAGACTGCCAACAGGTAGATGTGTGAAAGAACAGAGGAAACTTCTCTTAGTGTAAACAGCAAGTGAGAACACAATTTCTTCATTGCAGCATGTGGAAAAACCTGTATGAAGTAACAAGCAGCAAAGACAACAGTTGTGCTGCAGATTTTTTTGTTGTGGAACCATCCTCAAGAAAAACTTACTGAAAGCCTTTCTTTGGAGTTTTCAGTGTAACGGAACAACATAATAAGGGAACATAATAATGGAGCAACATAATAAGGGAAGCATAATAAAGGAATCTTTATTTAAGGATATCTGGCATTAGTTTTCTGTCATACTTTTTCATTTTAGAAATGTGTGCCTCTTCACTGCTGCTTCTGTCTCTTATGACTCCTGCTGTGCAAAAGATGTTCTTTTACATTCCTTCACTAGTTAATACTATAAGCTGCTTTAAAGAATACTAGTGCCCATCTCTGCCCACTCTGCAAGTTTTCTGTGACTTCTATTGAGTTATTTACTGATCCACACCTTTGTTTCTCTGAAGATGGATATCTGAGTTTAACTGAGTGCACGTAGTACTTATTTTTACGGTTGTCATCTTAAAAGTTGTAAGCATTAACTATAAAACTGTCCAATGTTTGGCCTGTTCATCAATAGATGGTACCCTTTGCATTTGGAGACATACAGACTGTTTTTTTCAGAGTCTTCTTACAAGTAAAGATTCATCTGTACCATGTCGTTATTAGGGGTGGAATAAAGCCCATGGGTACTCCCTGTTGTTGTGGGGCTAATAATTGCACAGTGGCTACAGAGCTACTCTCAGGACCATGAGAATGGGAAGATCACTGCTGTGTCTCTGTTCGTAATATTCCACCTCTAGTAGTTTGTGTACCATGGCAAGTCTTCATCTAAAGCTCAAGCTCATGATTTCACAAGTTCCCGCAGAAGTGAACCATTAACCCTCCCCGGAATAAACTGGAGGATCAAAAGAAAAATTCTCTAGTGGGATCTACGATGGTTGCTTCACAAATAGGTGAATGTTAGCTGATACTTGGAGGGCAAAAATGAAGTCATTGATAAAACCCCAGTTTAATACAGTGGGACCAAATTGACCCTCAGGGTTTGATAGATGGATCTTAATTAGTCACCCAATAGAGAAGCTGATTTTTATCACTTTTAAAGAGGCTCCTGTTCTCTGAGCCATTGAGCTTATTAAAGACTGCTGAAATAAGCTGTTTGTAATCACTGCTGATTGTTTCCCTCTGTTTATTTAGCAGACTAAATATATTTATAAAATCAGTTTCTGTTCCCCTGTGACTAGCATTAATGCATTTGGTTGTTTTACTTCCCTTATCACTGTCATGTAACTGTAAACAGACTAATACATATTGTAGTTTTCTGCTTTGTGATTTCGCAGTGCACATTCATTTTTACCCTTGTATCTTTGAGCAGACTTTCCTGAAGGCACATTAACCAAATTTTGTGCTTTGCATTTTCCTTTTTTGGCTAATTTGTAGACTTTTGCAACATACACAAGCCTTCTTCCTGCTTACAATCTTTATACTGTATTCCTAATTTTTTTCCATAATGTTTGTATATACCTGTGCAGTAAAATAGGGAAGGTCAAGGAGGAACTTTTTTCAAGAGGGCTTTTGCCTGTGTTATTTAGTATTCCATATAATTCTATCGGGAAGAAGGTTTCCATTGTCTAGCTCCAGAGGCTGCAGGTATTGCTATTAGTTTTGGGTATTTGCTATCTTCATACAAAGATTGGTATACCTGGGAGAAGAGATGCAGAACTTCATGGAACTGTTGATTTTTTTATGTGATATGGCAAATAAAGCTGTACAAATAGAAAAACAAGGATTGGTACATATTTTTGCACATCATGCTAACCTTAAGTGACTAGGAAAGGACCTACAGGATCATCT
>VZTM01028520.1:6766-22327 GCA_013400555.1 Jacana jacana | reverse complement strand
CATCCCTGGTATAATCAGGTCTTACCACTGTGAGAGGGAACAGTTTCTGAACAATATTCTGTTAATTTCAGACTTCAGTTAGTTAGAAGAGGCCCAGCTAAAAAATAAAACTATAAACCAGAAAATTGGTTCTGTTTTACCTCAAACCAGGACAGTCCCTTATGTTGTAGACTAGTGATTTCTGATCGAAGTAGGAGATGTGATTTCTTCCCCTGTGTAAAAATGCTTAAATGTTAGAGGGGAAAAAAAGATCATGTATGCTATGTTATCTGCCAAATGGGGAAAACTATTTCATAGTGACTGTAAAGGGAATATCTCAATGTGTTACTTGGAAGTATTTTAAAATAACTTTTTAAAAGTTGTTTATTTTATAAATGTATTTATTTCTAATTAAAGTTATTTTAAATAGCTGTGAAAGTTACATTATAGAAGATACACAAATCTGTGCAACCTTCCACTGTTCATAATGGGGGGAGTCCATGAAATACACAGACTCCACACACTGGGGAGGAACACTAGGTGGACATCTTTGGTTCTCTGATTGAACCTCACTGAGCCAGCGCTGCAGAACATAACAGCAGGGGCTGTTGGTTTTGAACATGCTGTCCAGTTGCCCTGTGATTGGTCATTGTGATGCATACACAAAGTGAAGCAATCCCAAGCCTTCCCATTGCTCTCTTTTCTCTTGGCAGATAATTGTAGGAGTTCTTCTGCTCTACTACCTTCTTGGAATCAGTGCCTTAATTGGAGCAGCAGTAATCATAGTTCTTGCACCTGTTCAGTACTTTGTAGCAACAAAACTCTCACAGGCCCAGAGAAGCACATTGGTAAGTGTCTTCAAACTCATACATGATATAAATATAACCTTTGGTAATTATGCATTGGTCTGTGTTTGGAATTACTAAGCTAACCATGGACATTGACCAGGAACCGATTCTCAAACTAATGTTCAAGAATGTGAAACTGTAAACAGTAAAAAATGCAGGGGGTTTGGGTAATATTTTTCAACAAAGTATATCTTTCCCTAAGAGCAAAAAAACTTAGGGTCTTTCTGACTTGCAAATGCAAATGGTCAGCAGTCATTGACTGAAATGAATGTATTGCACAGGGCAAGCTGTCCAACGGGAAAGAAGGTAGGATTGCTGCATCCAAACAGACTCCAGATACATCATAGATCTGAAAATCTGTCAGACTGATTTATTTAAATAATCTCTGGGCAGTCCTAACTCACAGCATGCTTCTCAGCTGGCGACCTTAGAGATCTGCTCAGTCACGAGCTGTGCCTTGATCCCTCACTTGGCTGGTCTATAATTTGAATTGCCTGCATCGCTGCAGAGAGTGTTACCTTGGTTCATCGGAATTACGATGCCCAGCTGCTCTGGGCCTTATCCCCACGTTCAGTGACTGTTGCACTTCCCAGGAAGCCATACAAACCTTTAATAGCCCAGACCGCTTGCTGGAAACTTCCACAAGTCATGGATGGTAATGAGAGTTATTTGCACACCTTTCTGTGTGAAAGTAATGCCTTCACATCAACAGTGTACACCCTTCTAGAAATGTAGACAGCGTTCATTCCCACAGCATCCAAGTAGACAGCATCATCTAGAAATCCTTGCAGATGGGAGCAGCACATTGTGTGCTAGAAATCTTTTGGAACCTAGTGTGGTCCAAAGATAGCCTGAAAATTGGAAGTGGCATAACTTCCAGTGATGCTTTACTGGGAGTATAACTTTACCAGTGTATTATTGTGCCTGAGCCAGATATCCCTGCTCAGAGTCAGGGTTTCCTATGGGATCACAGCTTCTTGCTAATGTGACCTTGCTGCTTTGAAGCCTGATATCGGTGTTTCCACATTGGGAATCATGGCTGGGCAGAGTGGTGTGCCCAGTCGTAGCCTGTCTGCGTGTTCTGATCTCTGTACGTTGTTGGTGTGCCTGTTGAAAATCCGGCCAGTGTACTGGGCAGTAGAAGTCATGAGAGGCTGCCTTGCAAGTCTTCGGAAAGCTGACAGAGGAATAAAATTTCCAGTACAAATTATATGATTTAGCAGTGCAAACAAAACTGCCTTTTCACTTGAGCTCTAGGGAAACTCACCTTTGTGAAAAACAGTGACAAAACATTTAAATGGACAGAAATACTGAAGTGTGCCTGACTGATTACAAGGGCTTGCATAATTCTTTTGTGTAATCCTTATGCTTAGGGGACAGCTGCTTTAATTATACTCTTTAAGTAAACACGTATGTAAATGTTGCAGGAGTACTCCAATGAGAGACTGAAGAAGACAAATGAGATGCTTCGAGGCATTAAGCTCCTTAAGCTCTATGCTTGGGAACACATCTTTCACAGCAGCGTAGAGGAAACAAGACAAAAAGAAATGACTAGCCTCAAGTCTTTTGCACTTTATACCTCCATATCCAGTAAGTTTCTTCTTTCATTCTAATCCACTGTTTAGCTGAAGTGCTACTGCATTATTAGCTACTAATGAGTTTACCATTTCTCTGTCAAGATTGTTTCAGTTGCTTTAGGCTCTACTCCTCACTTTCCATTCAGTTAGACTTTCCATTTAATTCAGGAGAATTTTGCCTGTGTGGGAAATATGCCTAAAAGAAAGTTAAGCATTAGCTCTTCTGGAGAAAAGCTTTTAAGGTACAAGCATTTCAGAGGGTAGCTACATTCAGCCAGCGACATGCTCCTCTATAATGTAGCATTCAGCAGGAAACCTTTGTTGATGTTCCTTTTTCTTTTCCTCCTGCATTTTGCACAATATAGTGTACCATTATATGTGACAGGAATTGGTTTTTGAATTGAAGCTAGAACAGATGGTACTTATATTTCCTTATTCAAAACTTGGATTTCTATAAAAACAAGTGATTCTCAAGAACAGAATATTTTTCTATAGCCTAGAAAAGTAAGGTGTGAGAATCCTGGCAATTTTGTCATTCCATATGCAGATTCTTTTGTCTCTTTCAAGCTGCTGTAAGGCATTTATCATCCTTTTAAAAAAGACCTAAGGCTAGTTGAACTCTGTGTTTGATATTATATGCAACACCTGTATAATTGCTACTATAATACTTTAGAATTTATTAGTAAAGTCACGTTGAATAGTGCTGGTTTTATACTCTGTAAAGATATTCATGAAATGGAAATTTTTAGTGAGAAGTATTGAAATGCCAAGAGCTACCTGTACAAATACCTTCTAGACTAATAAGGAAGGCTACTCCTTAGGAAAATAATTTTCAGTCTGATTAGTATTATTTGATGTTATTCACACAAGAGGCATGCAGCTGACTTTTGTCTCTGCCAAATGATCACAAAGGTAGTGCGCTCTGGGGGAAAGATCCCGATCCCACTGAATTTAACTGACATTAAGTTGAGGTTTTCATTGACTTCTGAGACTAGAATTTCCCTCTGGGGATCCTGAGGTCTCAGTGCTTGGAGAGTAGTTTCCATTTAGACATAAACCAGAATTTACCCAGTGCAGATTGTGTGACTGAAAACTCCATTCTAAACCCAGGTCAATGCAGTCGGACAGCCTTTGTTTGCACTGCTTCATGTGGCATTAAAATCTATTTATAGTCAGAGCCACAGGTCCAGCTGTAGGACTGAAGGAGCTGTGGAGGCTTATTTGATTTTCAAATCCTGACAGGATCCTTTTTAACAGCTACAAAAAAATGTATTCATCCCAAGAGTACTGACTATTCTGTAAAGAAATAGTGACATAAATATGAAACTATATTACTAAAAACATTTCTGAATATGTACTGATGCTTTTTGAAACACTTAATTTGCATTCTTGTTCATATTACATGTGATATTTATGTGTGTGTAGGACAGAGCAGACCAGCTTCTCAGCAGCGGTAAGCCAGGCAGCTTTTTTATCTCATTGTTGCGTATCATTTTGATTTATAAAGAGTTCCTATAGTTTCAGCCTAGGAGCTCTTTACACCCTCTGTCTTTAGCAGAAATTACACTGATCTTTGCAAACTTACGCTTTAGCAGGCTACATAAGGAAAATAAATACAGGAGAATTTGCTGGGTTTCTACCATGAGTATAAATAGAATGATAGGCATAGTCAGCAGAAAGCATGTCTGCTAATATGATAGTGAAGTTATTTCCTTTTTTTAAGGGGAAAAAAAAGGTGTGAAAAAGGCAGATGAAAGCAAAGATTTTATGGATTATTGATCAAGAGGAAGGTGGACACTTCCTAGAACAATAAGAAAGCAGCAATGAGATAATTTTTATACACTTTTTTTAATGTACAGTCTTGAATAGACTCTAGAATGCTTTTCTACGTATACTTAGCTGTTACTATGAATGAAAGAATTGGCTAGAGCTACTTCTACTCATGAGGAATAGATTTGCATTGGATTACAGAAAATATACCTACAAGTTTCCGGGTAGTGTTGGCTAGACCACAAGGAAATTCCAGTTCAAGACCGCATGGAAACTGGAACTCATCTGCTTCGCCCCTGTGTCTGGATCCAGTTTGTACGTACACGGAGCTATTCATGTGTGTTAAAAGAGCTATTATAGACATTATAGCTCTTCCTATAATTTTAATGAAATGTCTCCACCGGAATCAAAGCTGATAGTGACACCTTTTGAGATTTGACAGAGAATTCTTTTACTGCAGCAAAGAATATTCCTATGTAAATTTTTCATATTGATTGGTAACATTGTTCTATGTTTAGTTTTACAGGATTTAGTATATATGGAGTAAGGAAGGAATACTTTTCCTATTTCTATGAATTTTTACCTAATCTGTCAGAAGCAAAGTAACTCCAGACTCTGTCACAGGAAAATAACTAACATAACTGACTGAAAACATTTTCCCCAGTTTTCAGTCTGCCTTTTTCCAGTAACAAAGTATTTTTCACTGAATCTAATTAAACCAAAATTCTTAGCTGTGAACAAAATTTATGCTAGAAAACATGTTATTATTCTGGACGCTTGCTTAACGGAAAAAATACAATTTACAAACAAAACAAAACAAAACAAAAAAACAAAAAAGCCAAAACAAAAAAACACCACAACAAAATGACCAAACTCTCAAATTCCAGTGGCTCAATAAGCCCTTATCTGTTTGCTTGAAAGATGTTTGCAGTGAAGTCCTTATATGCACTTGTGATCTCACAGAATAGCAAAGTTCAGATTGACTTATGGGAACCACCAAGTGACTCTGGTGGTCTTAACTGCAGCAGGCTTTGCCAGCTCTACAGTATATTTAATCTGTCCAGCTTTGTATTTGACAGGCATGATCTCATACTGTAGACAGCAGAAGAGCAGGACCCATTGCTGAGAAGTTCATCACCTTTGCTAGATGCCCTCATCAGATTCATTCATAAAAGCAAACTCATGCACTGCAGCAGTTTCAAAGGCAAATGGAAATGCAAGGATTGAATGGAACTAAGTAGACCACAGTTGCAGGCAGCAAGCTTCACTGCTTTTTCAAAAATTCTCTGCTGTAACTACCTCAAGTTTATACAAATTGTGAAAACAGTGCAGGAAGTACAGTCATTAGGAGAAGCAAGAGTCTAAACTGAAGCAGCTGCTTTGTATTCCAAAACAGAAAGGGACATTTTACCCTGAGAAATTACTTTGTTTTTTCCTGGGGTGAGCAGTAAACTATGAATTTCTAGGCTTTAATACATATTTGTCTTTCAAAGGCTAAGCTTTTAATTTGGAAATATATAGAGAAACATACCTATATTTTAAAACACTCTTCTCTGTCAAGGAATTGGAGCTACATGAAATAACACAGCTGTTTTATTTCTGCTTGAGTATAGCGTTTATAATTATGTTACAAGATTCATTAAATATCTTCTAAATGTAGGAAAAAGAAATATCTGATGGTATGTTAAGTTTTGCAGGGAGGTTGTGCCCAGAAAAGAATGGCCCAACTGTCAACCACAAGTACTTGTGGGTCAAATGATGACACTCAACTTCAGATGAAGTAACTGGGAAGTGTTTTTACTGTCTGAACATTTGCTGTACCTGGTAGGAAAAAAGATCAGGCAGAGTTCTTCAAAAAAAGAAGTAGCTAACCTTTTTCTTTTTTTGTTACATGTATGCTGATATTTTAGTTCTATTTTAGCTGTAGATTCTATATTCTTTCTCTGTATTGTTTAATCCATGAAATAAAACTGAGTGAAGGTCAAAATGAAAAGGTGATGATTAAGTAAAATCCTCAGGTTGTGACAGAGGGAACAGATGTGTGGGGTCAGATTGTAGCTCTGGTTCTGACTCAGGCTCCCAGATGGGTAATGGGTTCTTATTGCATTCTTAACCAGTATTCCTGCCAGATCTAGAAGAGATCCCTGTACGGAAATGATATTTGCTTGTTTCTCCCCGTCCGTCTGTTTAATAACCTCTGAATGCTATAGTTGTTATAGTGAAGGAATCCAGGGCACCAAGACAGTCACTGTTGAAGGTCAGGAAGGAAACTGGTTCATTGTTTGCATTTTAGTAACTTAAGGCCCCACTGAAATCAAAGCTCTACCACATTTATATATCATTAGAACCCGAATTGAGCTCCTGAGGACATTCACAAAGTAGCCAAGCTTGACAAAGCAGGAGTAATTATGAGTAAATTCTCCATAGGAGTAAACTAAGTCAATGATTATTAAGTGCAGTTTTGCTACTCTTTCCTAATTCTTTGAACTGCATCCTGAAACCTGAGGGAACCACAAAGCCCTGCTCTTCAGGAGCGGTGCCCCAAAAGTAGGTCACAACTTAGGTATGTAAGTTACAATGTACATATCAGTGGCTCTCCCAGGAGACCCTGTCGCTAGGCTATAGGAGGCAGTCCCACTGCTACCACCTGTGCAGCCTCAGCTGGGTCTCCTTTACTCTCACAGCCAGGTATTCAAGTCACTCGCCATACCAGCTCAGCCTTTCTGTCTGTTGTGAGGTGGATGGAGACCTGCAGCATCCCTCACCAGAACTGTGTGTGAGCTGATCACAGCTCAAAACCAATTGATTAGTCACCTGTGGTAGGGTACATTGCTGGGTTCTGTCTGTTCTGATGGCATGAAGGGAAGTAAACTGTAGGCATTTTAAAACAATGAACTGATTTGTGTAGATGCTTGTGTGTTTTTTCTATCTTAGGCATAAAAAATACCATTGTAAACCAGTACCAGTAGTATTTTAATGTTTAGCATGTCTAAATGGAAATTGTTTCTAAATGTTCCTACATGTTTTCCTTCACAGTCTTTATGAATGCAGCAATACCAATTGCAGCTGTACTTATAGTAAGTATGGACTTTTCTAAGTTGTGTTAATTACAACTGCATTTTCAAGTATAAGTGATGTGGAAAAAAGGGAGGAGAAGGACAGGCTGCAAACCTGCTGCACATTTGCAGTTCCTCTGTGAGAGAAAGGAAAATGCCCACTTGTCGTCTGTGACCAGAAGCAGCTACGAATGTGCTGCACTTCCCCAAACTGTTAAGAGAAAGATTCTGTTAAGATTCTGTAAATGAATAGTTATGAAATATGAAGCCTTTGTGCATGTCTTTATGACAAAACACTGATGATGGTGTCTGTATCTTTGTAGACATTTGTGGTCCATGCTCATCTGACAAGAAATGCTGACTTCTCCCCATCTGTGGCATTTGCCTCCATCTCCCTGTTTCATATTCTTGTGTCTCCGTTGTTCCTGCTCTCCAGTGTGGTTAGATCCACTGTCAAGGCATTAGTAAGGTGAGAACTGTGAAATTAATATCTTTCCTACCTCTTCTCTGACTTTTGAGAATGTCTATTTCTCATATTCCAAATGTAAGTTTAGAAATAGTGTCGTGATTATTTATCTGTAGTTGTAAATCACTTCTTAACTGTGTACCTGGCATGGTTCCCTTAGTTGCACACTGTGGGTCATGTTCTTTGCTGATACAGTTGTCACAACCGATATTTTGTGGTCCACAGCTAGCACTTCACTGTAGAGAATGAGTTGAGTTATATTGGTACTGCATGCAACATATATGTGGTAACAAGAAAGGAAGTGAAAACTTACTGACAAAAGAGTAAATCACCCAAACGTTTCCCTCCATCAAGCAAGTAGAAGGGAAAAAGGTAATCACAGAAGCGTATGTATTTCACCACATATCGCTTGGGCTGTGCTTGTCCTCCACCCCTCTGTCTGAGAGGCTGCCTGTTGGTGGAGAGACTTAAATAAACAAACCCCATCAATAGCACTGGTAAGTGTGGGAGTAAATTAATGACTAAATGGCTAGTCCTGACTTGATAAATTTTTATTTTCTTATGAACATGTTAGTCTGACTATTCAAAAACTGAAATAACAACCAGTAGAACTGCTGTTTCATTGTTTCACTTTGGGTATCAACAGATTTGTGAAAAACCTCTTAATGCTTTTCATGTGCAGTGTGACTCTGACTGATAGGGGAGGAAGAGAGAGTTTGGGCTTCTTGCTTTATTAGGACTTCTTTTTGACCTCCAATTGCTGTCTTAAGAGCTTGTCTAAACCATGGGACAGATACTGGATGCCAGCCCTGGCTTAATTGCCTTTGTGTTGCTTTGGAAAAGGAAAGGAGACTCCAGCAGGAGGCTGATTGCCCTCACTGTTTCAATATTCCCTGACAGTGCAAAGTCACAGCTGTGTCTTCTCTCCTAACAAATGTGGAAATCTGGGAGTGTCAGCAGCTGGCATTAAATGTTTTGCAGCCACTTTGGTAGTCCCTAGAGTTATGGCAAATTGTTATGCTAAGATTGCAGCCAGCAAAGTATCTGGGGGCCCACACTGGCACTGGTAATGAACATTTATTTTTACTTGTCTAAGGATTTCTTTTTAGATTAATTGTGTGCCTGTTAATGTTGCAGGAACAATTCTAAAGCAATCTGTATGAACCATTAATTGTTGCTAACCAGGAGTTGTTAATGATTTATTCTGTATATATCTTCTTGTTAGCAGGCTATGGCCCTGCCATTTTTAGTGCAGACTGGAATCCCCTGGTTCAGACTCTGAAACAAAGTTGTTACGACCCTTGCTTTCATGGCTATCTTTATGGCAGTAATGCAGGTTGTGTTCCAGAGTGCATTGCTCCATGGTGCTGCTGGTGCTACTCAAGGTGTGTTTTCTGAGTACCCCATCCATCAGTGCAGTATTTTGGAAGCAAGTGCCAGATATTTTCAACCCATGCAAACACATGCCTGCTTATATAGTTTAATAAATGTGAAGCTATTAAATGCTATTAAATGCTATTAAATCCTGTGTTTGCACCAACTGAACACAACTAATGTTTACTTTCTATAATTGTGTTGCTGTTTTACTTTTCTGCTAATATGTATTTGATCAGTAAAATCAGGTAAAGGTAACCTAACTTGATAAAGTCGTACTTCAGCTTTCTTTGGGCAGCAATGTCCTAATTGCTTTTAGCCTGTGTACAAGGCAGCTGCTGTAGAGACAGAAAGGAACTGTCTCAGTGAAGATGGTCCAGCAGTGAAACCAGCACCTAGAGGATACTAAGCCAGTGTTACTAGCTCTGCATCTCAGACACTTAAACCCTGATCTGTTAATATTGGCGATGGTCTCTGATGCCAGATGCTGTTAAGAACAGTAATCTCCACAAATAAACTTGTCAGTATCTTTTATCACTGCACATGTGCCCAACTGCAAAGCGTCCTCCCAGATTATCATTGACACAATCACAACAACAGTGTGATTCATTCCAGAGATAAAACATATTTAAAACTTCTGTTCCTCACAGGGCCCCTGCAACTTTTCAAGTTCTGGGGCCAAGATGTTTGCTTCTGAGAGGGAAATCTGTTGAAAACTTTTAGGAAGGTGAGAAACTCATGTTATGTCTTTGAAAAGTTATTTTCCAGAGTGTTGAAAATAACGCACTGAAAATTAATACTGTGCAGCCAATTGATGTACTTCTTAAATGTGAGGTCATCAAGGACGAAAGGTACAGTGTACAATTTTCCATCAGCAAAGGTCAAGTAGCAAGAGTGGCATTATGTATCTTACTGGGTTTAATATGAAACCACTTTTTCAGTCAGCTGTGCAAATAACCATGTTTTAATCAATATGTCTGTTCTATGGCTTAAAAATAAGCTCCCCCTTGGAGATACTGGAATACTAGTGAAACTGCAATGTCAGCGAGAGCTCTGCAGGGAATGTTGGGGTTTTCTTTATTCTTTAAGAGTGTAAAATGGTGTGGCATCCTGAAATATGAGTTGCTGCCTTTAACAAAAGATTTTCTCACAGCTATACTGATTTTCCTCAGTAGCTGCCACAGGAGCAGCAATTCCACCATTAAGCAGAGCACTGAGCAAACGACTTGCAAAGACAAGTCTTGGCACCCCGAGTACAACCACCTTAAGATATAACCAGAGAACAGAGAGCAAAAATCAAAGTATTGAAAGGCTTAAGAGAGACATGGTCTTGTTTGGGTATGCAGGGTTCAAGAGCAAGGTTTTTGTCTTCTTTGCCTATCCCTCTAGACCCCGAAGAAGATACACAGGGGATTTTTCTATCCGCTCTTTATTACTTCAGAGCAATTGTTCAAATACCAGTGTAATTTTCTTATAGAGAATGTAAGTGCAGCTGCATACTAACTCCATATAGACAGCATCTAAACCATAATTTGGTCCATTCAAAGAAATTTAAAATGTTCTTTTAAATATCTGGTTCACTGAACAAAAAAAGTAAGATCATTCCTAAGCCTTGTTTCCCAGAGCTTTGTGCAATTAGGTACCAATATCTCTAGCGATGGGGTTTCTAATTACTTCCTTTGACAGAATAGACTTTCCCATTAAGAAATTTTCATCCTGCATTGAACCCAAATTAGTTATTACTCTTCTTTTCCCATTGCAAATAGTTATTCTCTCCCTTTTCACTTGCTTCGGTTGTAGTACCTACTCTAGCCAAATTCACCCCACTGAATCTTAGTCCTTGCCATTAGCAAGTGGGCAGGTTGACAGAAAAACTACAGAACCAGTTAGTTCTCTTGTTGGGAGTCCCCTGTGGCTTTGATCTCTACTTGCAGGACAGGTACTAAGTGTACAGGGAGTCTGCCTCAAGCAGCCCTCTGCTGCCTTGGTCCGGGCACTGTTTTGGCACGAGTGCAGTATTTCATGAGGTTGTTAGAGGAAGCTAAGTCTCTTTCTGAAGAAGAAATCCCTGGCAGTGGAATGTGAAATAAATGCTAGAGTTCTATACTTTTAGTTTTAAGATTTGCATAATGACAGATTGCCAAGTATGACTGTGCTACAGTGGCATCATTCACCTGTTTCTCCTCAGTTAGCCTAAGGCTAAATATTGAAAGCAATTTTTTCAGTGCTTGTCCATAAATTTATTTTTAGTAACTTTATGCTTTCTGTCACTTTATCATTTGGGGACTGATAGTTAACTTATTTCCAGCTAATTGAGCTCCTTTGATGTAGAGTCCATGATTCAATCCAATTCCTTTACAAATTTAATTTGCGGTCCCTGTGAGTAGATTAGACGTGCATTTTATAAAGTCAGGTACAGAAATAAAATTGATGGTTGTGATCTGTTAAATGTCATAATAAAGGCACATTATCTCTTAGCTAATTAAATCTTAAGCAGTTTGAGAAGATTTTATGGATTCTCCATTGTAGCTGGTTGTCAGGATTCCTTTCATATCTCCTCTGTTGAACACTGTTCTGTTAAGGTATATTCCTTTATCGTGTTACCTCATACATTTTGTATTTCATCATAGCTAGTTGAATTTAGTTCATGGTGTACAGATTTCATCAGACCCCTAGTGTTCATAAGTGTGCAGTAGAACTGTGCAGCACTTCAGTACTGTGGATGATGTTAACTCTACACCACACTCAGAATGTGGCTTCAAAATGAGCTACTGTTGGAGCTGGTCTGCATCCTGAAAAAAATCTTTTGCGTAATCTCTCTGGTAGGATCAGAAAATGTAAGACTTGAGAAGCCTCTGTACAAACCTTTAAATTATCATAGCTGTTACTAGACAACAGGACAGGTTTTGCCAGCTTCCTCACAGTAACTTACAGCAACTACAGGAACATTTTCATGCATCTGTAAACAAAATGAAAACCAAGCAGGAGACAGTGGTTGAAATACTAAAAGGGGTGCTTCATAATAAACATTAGAGTGAACAGAAGTTTTGCCTCCCAAGTTGAGGTCTAATTCTGTGTTTTACCTTTCAGTGTGCAGAAACTCAGTGAATTCCTGTCAAGTGAAGAAATTGGAGAAGAGCATGATAAATCTTCAGAGATAACAAGTGCAGATCACCACAGCAAATACCAGGCAGTGGTGAGTAATGATGTTTAATTGCAGGTGAAGTGGCTGGAATAATTTGTACCCAGAGTAAATTTTTTACTTTTCCATTTCCTACTGATTATTTCTTGCAATTGCAAAAGCTCCTTTTAATACCCTGAACTGCACAGCTCATGATACGGCTGGTTACGTTTAGGACGTTTTGCTGGTACTGCCACCAATTACTGCGTATTTCTCTTTCTGATCTTGCACAGCCACTCAAGGTTGTTAACCGCAAGAGGCCTGCCAGGGAGGACTGGAACAATTACAGCTCTCACATGAGAAGACCGATTAACATCACAGAAGCAGATGATTTTTGTGTAAAGGTGATAAGAAGGTCACTCTAATAGCACTTGCTATAGCTTACTAGTAGTCACTTTTGTATGGTGGTGGTTTCAAATCAAGAACTAGCATCTGATGTGAACTGTCAGGCAGTTGTGCTGATGTCAGAGATTAATGTCTGTCTATCTTTTCTATGTCTTCCATTTTAAGAATTGACTGCTGACCTCTGTGTTGCAATTAGTTGTGTATATCCCTGTAGATTTTCTGTCTGAGGTGTTTAAGTCCAGTTCTCATGACAAAAATTTCCAGCTTAGAACAGCCCAGGTTGGTAGGACCCTTGAAAGACCATCTGGTCTGACTTTCTGTGTATGCCAAACTCTTCTTTCCATTTCCAGTGCTTGTACAGGAAAATGGTATGAAGAAAATTGAAAAAACAAATTTTTAGACATTTCAAAAACAACTTGTCATGGGTCTTCCTTTCCTTTTTTGGAATTCCTAGTGGTCTTTCAAGATGAAGTTAAAAACTAACCCTCAAAGAGCTAAGAAAAAATTAACATTACCCAAGCCACTTTGAAGACAGATACTCTTGATTTGCTATAGAAATGGCCAGAAGTAATAAATATGCTGGTGGTTGTTATAGAGATAACACTGTTCATTTAGTAAGTCTGCTATTGCATTTGCATATCCGGCACAAGCAAATGAATAATTCAGCTTCATGGGACTAAGTAGGACAATTGGTAGTGCTGTCAGGGTGGTTTATTTTTTTTTTTAGAGGCTGTCATCTGACATGCATCTTTGATGCATGATTCTTCTTGAACAGAAAAGATATTTTCTGTTCTCAGAAACAGAACACCTCAAGAACAAAACCAAAATACTTTCCTTATTCCAGGAAAATAAGAGGTATATTTGAGAGAGGGTTTTGGGTGGAGCGTTGGATCAAAAGACAGCCTGGACTGACAAGAAAGGAGTTTGTCACAAAGGAGATGCAAGAGCAGCTACCTCTGTAAGGACAGTATTTATAGTCTTTAATAGGAAGCCAGGACCGGCTATAATCTTTGGCTCCATCTGCTGACATGGTTGTCACTGGCGGCACCTGGGTCAGGGAACTTCTGCAGCTATTCTATACTGTCTACCTGCAGCTCATTGCCCACGAAGGGGCATTTGTTGAGAGAGGATCCTCTGGCTGCCTTCAGTAATCTAGAGGGAAGAACACTGCACTTTCTTTTGCTCACTTTTCAGGTGCTTTCCCAAGATAAGAGTATCACTTTTTTCTCCAGGGTAGGATGAAAGTGTCCCATTCTGCTCTTCTCATGTCAAAAAATTTTGTACCTTGTGTTGCTAAAAGGCTTTGAAGGCTTAAGTGGCTCTGAAAAACTGAGAGAAGAGGGTCCTGTATAAATACAAGCCTTTTAAAATTGTCTCCTGTTGCCTACTTTTCACAGTATCCATGGAAATCTCTTCCATTTAAAGATCCACACAGGCTTTGTTTCCTGGTTTTAGTCATTTTCAGTGAAAAGATTTCTGTAGCTAGCAGAGCCTAGGTTTTCTGAGAATTCTATCAGAAATTCAAAGGAAAATACTGTAATAGGCAGCAACACCTGTGGCTAGAGGTGATCCTGTCCCTTAATTCTGCTCTTTTGAGCCCCCACCTGGAGTAGTGTGTCCAGCTGTGGAGCCCATAGTGCAAGAAGCACATGTACCTGTTGGAGCAAATCCAGAGGAGGACCATGAACATGATCAGAAGACTGGAGCACCTCTCCTGTGAAAACAGGCTGGGGGAGTTGGGGTTGTTCTGCTTAGAAAAGAAAACTGTTCTGCCTAGACCTTGTGGTGGCCTTCCAGGACCTAAAGAGAGCCTCCAGGAGAGATGGGGAGGGACTGTTTGCAAAGAACATAGTGATAGGACCGAGGGGCAATGGTTTTAAACTAGAGCAGGTTGGCTTTACATTAGACATTGGGAAGAAGTTCTTTACAATGAGGGTGGTGAGACACTGGAACAGGTTGCCCAGAGAGGTGGTGGAGACCCCATCTGTGGAGACATTCAAGGTCAGGCTTGCTAAGGCTCTGAGCAATCTGATCTAGTTAAAGGTGTCCCTGCTTACTGCAGGGGGGTTGGACTAGATGACCTTTAAAGGTCCCTTCCAACCCAACACAATCTGTGATCTAATTTCTGTGGAAAGTTCTGCAAATCTGCTTGGAATTTGGACCATGTAATTGCTTTATATGCTACAGCATGTCTAGAGTGACACTCACTGCTCTGCAGATAGCAAACCGTGACTGTATATAATTTAACTGATTTAGAATAATTTCTCTTATTTCATGTGCCTGCCTTACAAATTAACAAAATAAAAGAAACCCTAAACCCTAAACTTCTTTTCCTCAGAAATTTTCTATAATTTTCTAATTGTTGTGCTTGTTTAAGTTCAGAGATTCTTGCACATCAGAAAAAGGCTTTACAGACTCAGTCACTTGAAGATGTTTCCTATATTTGAGCAAAGGTCAACTCTGTTCCTACCCTCAGTTGTAATGAAAACAGAAAATGTACCTCTGATGTTGAAAAGAGAAGTCACCACTAAAGGTGGTTTTCTGTTCTTATTTCTCTCTATCTTGGCATAGATCACAAATGGATTTTTCACTTGGACACCTGAAGGTCCTCCAGCGTTGTCCAACATTGATATCCGAATCCCTCAAGGTACAAAATGACATCAAATATACCGAATAAGATGTTTTTCCATGAGCATTTGGTAAATCAGAAGCTTATGTATGCCTTCATCTCTCACAGGTCAGCTAACAATGATTGTAGGACAGGTTGGCTGCGGTAAGTCATCTCTCTTGCTAGCCACACTTGGTGAGATGCAGAAGATCTCTGGGAACATATTCTGGAGCAGGTAGTGCTATTTAAAAATTTAAGCTTGAGTTGAGTAGTAATACAGAAAAAAATCCAAAACCTACCCTAGGAACCTATTTCTGGAGTCAGGGATCTTGTAGGTGTACAGTCAAGATAAAAACC
>VZTM01028519.1:1963-13090 GCA_013400555.1 Jacana jacana | reverse complement strand
CTTTTGCAGTTCTGCATCTGGTCAGAGAAAAATAAATACTTGCATTTTCAGGTAAGTTTGATACCATTCCTACTTCAAACCTCAGGAATTCCACTCATCCAATACTGATGGCCAAAAATCCCAAAAGAGTTTAAATGCCCTTTAATGAGCAAGGAAGTGGTGACTGGCAATCAACAAGCATGGTAGCAACAGACAAAAAAGCACAGTTCCAGCAATAAGAACTAAATCTCATGATTTGTCTATCTGATCTATTCACGATGTTGTATATAAGAAGTTCAGGAAAGAATACTTAACAACCCTAGTAAACATAAAGTTATGTTGTCTTGCAGCCAGAATAATCAGAAGTGTCTTACTGAATTTACTATCGATTACATATTTGTTATTACTATTGTGCTTCATTCCTACCTAAGAAGCATAAGATTCCTCACCTCAGAGCTTTCCTTATCATGTTCTTAAATTGCTGGATTTCAATACAATCACACCAATATAGAAAGAGTGTTTCCTTTAAGGGATGAGTGTAATTTGCATACACACCACCAAAAGCCCACCTTAGTTTGGCATTTAGTAGTCTGTTAAAATACTTGTTGCCGCCATAGCGGCAACTTCTGAGACACTTATTCAGATATTCAGATAGCATTCCTCTTGAAAGAAGCCTATGTTTCAACAGATACACATACCACAGTCGGACAAGCCCTAATTTGCAATGCAATAATAATAAATTATCATTGTAAGCCTGCAGAAACATCAAATATTGCACAAGAAAATGGGTCATGAACAAACCATTTGTGGTTTCAAAACAGGATGCTGCTATTTAAGAGAAACGCATTTCATTCTGGATTTATCATTTCCTTTGTCATAAAAATTACTTTTATCCTGCCAATGGAGTCTTAATGGTAATTCAGAGAACTTAATATGTACTGCCAAGCTACAGAATAGTTCTGTAAAATACTGAGATAATTAAGTTGTTGCTTCTTTGAATACTTAAAACCTCGTTTTATACTATTTTGCTGTGCACTCAGGAAAGTAACTAGAATAGGCTGTGAGATTTCACATGCATTCTTAAAAGAATGTTCTAACTGCTGTTTCCTTAATTGATTTTCCTTGTTCAGTGCTATTGAAAAAATCATATTTTAACTGATTATGTATAGTTCTTTGGTACTGCTTTGTAAAATCGTCATGTTAAGCTTTGTTACAAAAATTTAAGTCACATTAAGGTGTATCATTTGAAGACAGAACTAAGAAATTTGACTAGTAACTGCATATGAATAACAAGAATACATATTCTAAAAAGTATAGAATATTTTTGCAGACTGAGAAACTGGAGTTCATCCAACAACTCTACAGGTGCCATGTAATTAGGAAAAATTGATAAGCTGTATACCTGTAGGTCTTTGTAAATTCTTTTGAACCAATATCCTTCTCAGAGTACCATCCATAGATGATTCCTCTATGTGAGAGCGATCCCCAATAACTGTCCAATACATCATCCTAAAATATTAAACATACAAAAAATAATCTGGATGACTACACAGAACCTCAAAACACTTCACTGACATTAAATGATAGCGAACTTTCCAACCTGCCCGAGAAATGGGAAATAACCGATCCTGATTTACATGTAGGTAAATTGAGTGGGAACATTTGATAAATGACTTGGAAAAGTTTAGACATTTGTACATATCATTTTATTTCTCTTACTGTACTTTGCATTTTCGTTTGAATTACCCAAACAGAGTAATGATGAAAAATACGTACCCTCTTTTAGGATTTACAGCTATTGCATATGGTTCTCCTGCCATGCTTGTAAGGAGTCTGGTACAGTTCGGTCCGTTCAGTTGACCTACATTGATGGAGTACCTCAGACTAGTCCAATGAGTTGTGTAGTAGCTGAACCAATGCATTCTGGAGTGATCAGTCCAGTAAACATTTCCAGCAACCCAGTCAACAGCAATGCCCCTAGGTCTTTTGAATTCTGGACACTAAAAGGAACAGATGTTAAAGTCAAATTTATGGAAATCATCTTTAACAGCTGCTGCACAGACACAGATTTATGAAACTTTTTTACAGTCAAGTAACTTTTACCTTTATTATGGTGAAATATCTAAAACCACTACAGTGGAAAGACATAAATTCAGGCTGTAGGTGATAAGCTCTATGTGATCTGCTAACAGTTCTATTCAGTGCAGAAAAACAAGTCAATGGTTCAAAACTGGTTTCTCAAGTCTAAGGCCACCTATGTTAAAAAAAGGCACTTGGTCATAAACTACTTATTACTGAAGCAAATAAATGTTACATGCTTTAATTCAAATGAAAAGGAAGCATTAAGATTATACAGCTATTATACTCCATACAGAACTACACTATGATGTTCCATCCCAAAGCCCTCCATGAGAAGGGTGCTTGAGACGATCCTGAGGTATGGCTGCTCAGCAGTCTGCCAAGGATCAATAAAATCACTGCATTTAGAAGACTGCATATAATTACCTCTGTATTCTGACCAATAGTAGTGTGAAATTGTGAAAAAAATTAAGTATTTTTCTTCCCTTGCTTTTAGCTCTTCCTGCGTCCCACCACCGATTAAAACCGGAGTATGTACAATTTTAACCTTCACATGAAAAAGAGGATTGACTGATTATAACTTCAGAATTATGCACTGTAGTATCTATGTAATGATTTCACAAGTATAATTCAGGCCTAGATCCTAACACATGGTCCAAAGGATAGAAATTCATATTGTAACAAAGAACAAGTTTCTCTGAAGTTTACTGGAATTCTAGCTGAGGGGTAAAATCTGTAAAACAGGACTACCCAACTACTTCTAACAGGCATAAAAATATCAAGCTTATAATAAAAAATTCAAGATCCACATGAGCTAAGTGCCAATGCATTTTTTTTCCTGTTTCCCTATAATAACATCAAGTTAAATTAGGAACAAAAAATGTCTATTCTTTGACAAATGCAGCAATGCTACTAAGCTACGTCACTAAAAATTGGGAAAGGAAATCCTAAAATAACTTGTTTTGCTCAGGTATCAGAGTTCTCTAATAATACAAGACATTTGTAGACTATTTTCATCATAAAATAAAGGTCATTTCATTCTCTAGGTGAAATAATAGGACTGCAAAGGTGAATTTAGATAGTTCATTGTTCAAAAACCTTTAATTCTGCAAAACTGTCATAGAATGCATTTTCAAAAGACTCAAAATACTGACTTTCTATTTAGATGAGTATTAAAGCAGAAAAATTCAATCACTGCCTTCACAAAACAGTATTTAAAAACAGGGTCACAGTCAACCTTTTTTCAGCTGAAACAAAATAAAACACCATAATTCTTTGTTATGAAATGATGATACTGGAAGCATATGCTTCCAGAAATACCACAAAAAATAAGTCCTTTTTTCAAGAAATGCAGCATTTGTATGCAACAACCTCTTTTTTCCTTTGTTACAGTATCCAGGCAACATTAATGTAAAGGACAAGACACCCGAAAACGTGGGTATTTGCTGATAAGTTGCTTTGTATTTTTAATCCAAACTCCTTTTAATTCTGGATAATATTCGGGCACCTGTGTCAAGAAGCCTCTCGTACCTGGAGATCTCTAGTTATTACTTTGGAGAGTGATTAGCTTAAAGGCACTGGCCTACAAGGCTGGAACCAAAGATTCTTTTAAAAGAAGACATGCTGCCATGGACATCGCAGTACCTTGCTTTTCTTTGGATTGTTTATAATAAGGCTGTAATTTTTGGAACCTGGTAAGCACAGGATGGGAGTTACCATCCACAGTGAGATTAGAAGTATTAGAAGTAGATGGTATTAGAAGTAGATGAGACAAAGTGGACATCCTAAAAGGATTCTGGAACAATTTTGGGTTGCTTACTAAAACTGACCCTTTCTCATTCTTTTCAACTATACAGGAGGTAAATTCATGTAATGCTGGGGTGCATATTTGTCTTGGTTTGAAGTAAAACAAACCAATTTTCTGTTCAGTAGTTTTCCTTTTTTAGCTGGGCCTCTTCTAACTAACTAAAGTCTGAAATTAACAGCACATTCTTCAGAGACTGTTTCGTCTCATAGCGATAAGACCTGATTATATCAAGGGATGGTGCAGAGAGGCCCTTGCTTATACTTATTGCTAGAACAACCAAGGTCAGGGAATTTTGTCAGGTGACCCAAACCTGACCAACTGGGGTATTCCATCCCATCCACATCATGCTCAGTAAAAAAGATGAGGGATCAAAGGGTCATTGGCTTCTTCCTTCAATGGCCAACGTTCGAGGTGGACCCTGTCTGTTTGTCTGCCTTTGATCCTGATCCGGAATCCAGCTACTGTCAGTCACCAAGTCCAGCCTGGGATGTTCAATGGTGCTGCTGGTGACGTGATCGTCATCCCGGGAGCCTGATACGGTTTTGTACAGACTGTGGACTTTTTTTTTTTTTATCCTTTCTTTTATACTTTTTATTTTTTCTTTTTATTGTTTCTTATATTATTATTATTCATTAAAGTAGTTTAGTTTTTATCTAAACTCCTGAATCTCTTAATCCTTTCCTCTCCTCTCTTTTCCTTAGTGGGGGGGAGGAGGGGTCATCATCTGTCCGATTGGTCAAAACCACGACAGTATTAAAGATTAAATGAAGGAGGAGATAATCAGAAGAAATGGAAAGCCACCACCTGGTGCAAGAGAGTAAAAGAAAAAACAACCAACAAAAAACCCCAAGAGAATAAAACCCACTAGCTGATGCTATGACTGTGTAATTCTCAGTTATCTTTACTAAGTTTCAGCCAAGCGACATCATATTTCCAATGTCTTGTGCCTCTTCTCATACTGTCTAGGAAAATTACTGTAAATGAGCTTTTACCTAATAGCTTATTTGGATTATGCTAATTTTAAAGAATGATTTTGCATGCAGAATAAGGATGAAAATACAGGAATAAAATCACATTACTGTTTTCTACGGTTATTTAAGCCCACTTTGATGCTAAATACAACGTACTACAACTTATTAGAAAAACTGGGGTTTGAAGTCTAATCGCCTTTTATAGTATGGTACTCTCTGCAAAGCTACAGACCATGTCAGCATGACAACTTTTGATCAGAACTACTGCCTGTAGTAAAAACCAACATAATATTATTTTATTTTTTTTTAAATCATGTTGATATAATGGTAAACTACAGAAAAATTTTCAACCCTGAAATTGAGCTTTAACTGGAGGCAATGTGCTACCCGTGCAGCGGGAACCCATCACCTTGTGATACTTAGAATCTTAACACAGGAAAAAGAAAATTAGAAACCTAGTTTATACCATGAACACACGTGAAGAGATTTTGTCTCTGTTTACTTTACAGACAGTTTTGCTATGGCATTGCTGAAAATATCTTCATTTAAAAAAATACATTATCTAATGAGATATTATTAGAACTGAAAAAAATAAAAGAGAAACAGTAATACTAGGAAACTTTGGGACTTTTACTTATTGAAACAGTAATTATTCCTCAACAGAGGAGCAGTCCAGTAGGTGCAATGGTTCACCAAACCACCTTTTGTATTACACAAGTAGGATCATTTAAAAACTCCAACCAGCTGATTCCAGAAAGAGCGAGTCTTCTAAGTACATAAATTTCATTCACACAGAGACATAGCTCTCAGGTAAACCCATAAATTAATGCTAATTACAGAAAACAGTCTAGAAATTGCTTCCATTCACAGTGGTGCACTGAATTTGACTGGGCCCTGGGGCAAAGGCTGGGGGTGTATAGGTGGATATATAGAGTGGTTAAGGGTCCTCGTTAAGTTCTCAGAACAGTGGGGCTGGAGCAAGCTGCTAACATACGGACTGGAAACATTATAAACCCTATGTTTTTCTTCCTGTTATATAGTACAATTATGTTAGTGTTCAGCTTTGTGTCCCCTTGTATGAAAAAAACAGCACTTGAGTTTAAGTGGCAAGTCACTCTGAGTTGAATATTCACCACAGGTAAGTTATACGCCTCTTTCCAAAGACTACACCAGTAATCAGCCGTACCCGTTACCACCAATTCTCTTACAATATCTTAACCTGATTGGAATGCAGTCCTCTCCCCCATCCGTCAATAAACTCTGAAGAGTTGATATTTACTATTTCTGTTAAAGCTTCAATTTGTACCAAGCTTAGACCTCTTTTCACAGAAAAATACAAGAGATACTTAAGTTACTCTCTGAGGAAGGCTCTTGATATGCTAATTCCATGGAGTGATTTCAGTTGAGATGGATTTTTGCATTAATGTAATTACCTGAAAACGCAGGTGACTTTGTTCAAGCTTACTGTCCTGATTTACATACCAAAGTCTAGATATAAAAGTTAGAATGTAACCACTGAAAACTTATCCATTAAAAAACTTGGGTTAAATTTAAGGAATTCTCAAGCTTTTCAAAACCAGACTTAAGTGACAATATTAAAGCGAGGCTATAAAACCAATTAACCTACTGATCAGCTATATACAAGGCAGTCATACTTGAGAATTAATGAGATAATGCTGGGAAAATAGTATGAATAGTTTAGCACAATGAGAAGTAAATGTTTCACAAATCTAAATTAAATGTGTCCAAGTTATATTCACGCACAGCCTGTGAATTTTCCACATACAGGTTTGTAAAAAAGCTTTGTATGGTTTGGATCAAGAACATTCATGAGCACCTACCTGCAGTAAAGAGACAGGCAAAAAGGGTTTATAAAGAAAAACATACTTTTTTCAATAATTCTGAATTAAAAGGAAGAGACTTGAAAGCATTCTTGCATAATGGTGAAACAGAGGTGAGAAAAGCAAAAAGTATTTCAGTACTTCGGAAAAATAATAGTACTCCTAAGCACACTCTATCTTTCTTAGTTTAAACAGGGAAACACTGTCCAATCAGCTATGAAAATTTCAACTCCTGGACTACGAAGAACTCTCAAGAAAGCTTATATTCAATTTCATGGACCTGTAAGGAAGTGTGTATTTAGTATAGAGGTTGTGGGCCAGCTGACTGCACTTCGCCTTGCAGAAGGCATCTGCATATTAACCAAAACAGAAAGAAAAAACAAAACAAAACAAACAAATAACAACAAAAAAACCCAGCACTTGAATTTCATGAGACTTTACAAGTTCATTATTTTCTAATACTCAACACATTGCTATCTTCAGTTCAGCACTAAGGCTTCCTTGAGAATTTTGTACAAATGTATTAGGCAAAATTAGTATCAATCAACATTTATCTTATTTTCAAGTCAAGAGTGCTTGAAATTGCCGTCGGTTATAAAAAACCACATTTCTGTTATAAAGTGCAAAACTACATTTATCCTTATAAAAATGAATATACTATGCAGTTCAACATATAAAGAACATATACTTAGAATCATAGAATCATTTAGGTTGGAAGAGACCCTTGGGATCATTGAGTCCAACCATCAGCCCTACTCTACAAAGTTCTCCCCTATACCATATCCCTCAGCCCCACATCCAATCTACTCAGGATTCACATGACTACACATTCAGGGATGGTGACACCACCACGTCCCTGGGCAGCCGATTCCAGTGACTGACCACTTATTTCCTCTAATTTTTAAGTGTTTGTCATAGCTTTGCTAATCTCATTGTTTATATGGTCACTATAGAAATCAAGCTTCTCTCTGGCCTATCAACCTTTTCTGTTTTCCAAGGATTTGAAATTCACGCCTTTCTTTAATCCATCTGCTGTTTATATACGCCTGTTCTATCATCTCTTCTCTCTCTTAAAATAAAAAATCTTGATGGCATGCAATCTTTCCAGCTCTCTAACACACAGGTTATTTCTCTGTCCAAATTTTTTTAAAACATTACAGTTGTGTTCTCTTAGCAACTTGACCAAGTCGCAAAGTCTTGAATGGAAAGGCATTAGCGCACACCAGAAGGCTGCGCTGCCTTCCAGCGAGACCTAAACTGGCTGGGGCATTGGGCAGGGAGGAATTTAATGAAACATAACAAGGGCAAGTGTAGAGTCTTGCATCTGGGCAAGAACAACTCCAGGAACCAGTATAAGTTTGGAACTGACCTGTTGGAGGGAAAGGGACCTGGGGGTCCCAGTGGACAGCAGGATGACCATGAGCCAGCAATGTGCCCTTGTGGCCAAGGCAGCCAGTGGCATCCTGGGGTGTTTTGGAAGGAGTGTGGTTAGTAGGTGGAGAGGTTCTCCTCCCCCTCTACTCTGCCCTGGTGAGACTGCCTCTAGAACATTGTGTCCAGTTCTGGGCCCCTCAGTTCAAGAGGAAAAAGAAACTGCTTGAGAGAGTCCAGGGCAGAGCCACAAAGATGATTAAGGGAGTGGAGCATCATTTCCGTACGAGGAAAAGCTGAGGGAGCTGGGTCTCTTTAGCTTGAAGAAGAGGAGACTGAGGGGTGACCTCATTAATGTTTATAAGTATATAAAGAGTGAGTGTCAAGAGGATGAAGCCAGGCTCTTCTCACACAATTGGACATAGTGATGTCCAATGCTAAGTGGCAATGGGTGTAAGTTGGAACATAGGAGGTTCCACTTCAATATGAGGAAAAACTTCTTCACGGTGAGGGTAACAGAACATTGGAACGGGCTGCCTAGGGAGGTTGTGTAGTCTTGTTGAGAGCTGCTCCAGCAGGGGGATTGGACTAGATGAGCTTTCAAGGTCCCTTTTAATCCGTGATATTCTGTGATTCTGTGACACCGTTTGAACAAAATCATTTTCAGACAGACATTTCAGTTTACTAAATCAGTACATGTTAGTTCAGACAATCAGAACAGAAAAGTAATGAGAAATTAATATAATTTCAACTTTGGTTTTGACCACTTACTATCAAGCCGCTGTTACTTTGCCTTCTCTCTCTGTCATGAAGTTTTCTGTAGAAAATCCCTCCTGGATTAAATTGAGTACTCCAAACAATCATGTCCCCTTGAAAAAATGCATCCATTCCAGTTATCCTTGAATTATGTTCAATGTGTGATATTTGCTGATGAACATCACTGTAGTTGAATGGATATGCAAAACCCAGGATGTCAGTGTCATTAGCAACATAGAGAACTTGATCTTCAGAGCCTAGGGATTATTATAATAAAACAAAAATAAGGTAAATGTCAACTAATGCAAAAATCAGTGTTTTCCACTCAAGTAGCTTTTTGGTGTTCATGTGATTGAATTACTTAAGTTAAAATTATTTTCTGATTGTTGAAGACTGCAAAACACTCACTCTCTGGGCAATAAATGCATCTCTTCATACTCTAGTAATGATGTATATTACTTCAATGATCTCCAAGCTTACACTGTGACACTTAAGACTATATTTTAAGATGTAATATAAGAATTTGAACACTGGAAGCAGTATACAAAAATAGGGTCTATTACACATTAAACTCACATTTTTATTTGTATACATTTACATAAATACGCATATAATTTATTAATTAATATTTACATAATTATATTTTTAAATTGCTTAGCTGGAAACTAGAAATGAAACATTCCTATCTTCAGTGAAGGTGGCAAAGTTTTGAAATTGACTGCCACACGAACAAACTGGACCCCAGCCACTACAGAACATGTGCCGTCATGTCATAGCTCCTCATTTCAGACACTGGACATTTATGGATACCTGTGAATGGTATTTATGGATACCTTGTTACCAACTTGATGCAGATGCAAAGCACGTCATTCCTAAGAAAATGCTGGCTGCTATCTATTCATTAAGTTTTGAGAAAATCTCATATTTGCTGGATACATTAGAAGGCATTTGCAATTTTTTAGTTATTCAATTCACTTCACACTTATCCACAGAGAATCAACTTTTAATAATGACTGTCCAACACATATCCTCCTTATGAGTATGAAATATCCAAAAGTATTTGTTCCCTCAACTCCTGCTAAATACAAGAAGAAAGAGGAGTTGCACGAAGGCTACCATCAATGCGGGAAAGAGGGAAACATTAAATGTATTACAGTGGAAACAAAGCTTGCAGAAAATTTGGATGTAGGATAACATTTCCCAGATTTTTAAAGTGTAAGTCCTCAGAATTATGTCTGTGCTTCTATAATGACAAGCCACTATCCTCAATTAGTAACCTTGTTTGTTCCCATGTCATAATGACCTCATTAATGTTTATAAATATGTAAAGGGTGGGTGTCAGGAGAATGGAGCCAGCCTCTTCTCAGTGACATCCAATGATAGGATAAGAGGTAATGGGTACATGCTGGAACAGAGGAGGTTCCACTTCAATATGAGAAAAAAGTTCTTCAAGGTGAGGGTGAGAGAACACTGGAAGTGGCTGCCCAGGGAGGTTGTGGAGTCTCCTTCTCTGGAGACATTCAAAACCCGCCTGGATGCGTTACTGTGTGACCTGATCTAGGTGTTCCTGCTCTGGCAGGGGGATTGAACTAGATGATCTTTCAAGGTCCCTTCCAATCCCTGATATTCTGTGATTCTGTGATAATCTGACTGCTTCTTCAGTAACAGGCAGCGATGCTAAATCCCGATAGAGCCTATATCACATCTAGATGAAATTACTACTGACTCATTAAAATGATCTTACAATGGTAAGTTTGCTGCCAGAAAACATGAACAAAAGGCATGAGGAACTAGACTATGACCATCTAAATATGCAGAATGGATGTACTTATATTACCGATTGGGGTGATACAAAGAAGGACGAACTGAAATTATCATGCTACAATCTGTTACAGTTCTAGGACATATGTCCACAGCATGTGTACTGGCCATAGGGTCCAGAGTAGGTACTGCTCACCATCCTGAACCAGGTATGGACAGAGATGCATAATGGGCCACACCTCATAACGTCAACACTCATTCCACACTGAAGACTCCAAGTGTAGGCATTAGTCAAATTCCTACCAATATGCTAAGATCATACTCTCAGTTATAGAATCATAGAATTATAGAATCATTTTGGTTGGAAAAGACCCTTGGGATCATCAAGTCCAACCATCAGCCCTACTCTCAAAGTTCTTATTCAGGTGCAAATCCATAAAGGTTGCATTAGCTTTACTCAGGCAGCTGGATTATTGCTTGCTCACTTCTAAAATGATTTAAAAGTTACACAGTACCCAGATTTAACTTTTACCTCTTCTTCTTCTTTTTTTTTTTTTTTTTT
>VZTM01028516.1:0-15152 GCA_013400555.1 Jacana jacana | reverse complement strand
ATTCCTAGGAGTCAGGGCAGGAACCTTCTCTTTCTTCAGGTGATCGTAAAAACTTCTGTCAGAAATGTGAATGCGTTCCTCCCATGTGTGGCGGGGAAGGTGCCCTTCAGTGTGTGCTGCGAGTGCAGTTGCTTCCACTTCAAAATAATGTATCAGATCTCAAATCCAAGCCTGAATTTCATGAGTTCTCCTTAAAATGATGACAAACTTTCAGGCTTGAATAATTATATATTGTGACCATCGATTATATATTACTTATTTTGCACATCTGAAAATTTGATTCAATATTGTATATAGTCCTATGTTATGAAGGGTTTAAAATCCATATAGTTTGCTTAAAGCATTATTCCAGGAAAAGTTCATCTCCTATATTGTTTTTGACATCCATTAAAGCTTCAATTTATTAATATGACTTCAGCTACCACTCACTGCTGCAAAGCAAACAGCAAACACATGAGCAGAAACAAAATCTTCTCTATCCCTATGACACCATTGATTATTTCTTATTTATGTTTCTGTCAGTTGTTTTCTGTTAGTCTGAGACTTATCTGATCAGGGCTGCAAAAATGTGCGTTTATTGCTGTCCTTATCCTTGTCTGTGCTCTTTCCAAATCCTTTCCTATCAGAAGATATCTGATTTGCTGGAGGTTATTCCTGCTGCAGAGATTTCTTCCTGTTTCAGATAAAGCTGGATTTCTATAGCTTCTACTCTGTTCATGTTTTCTCCTGTGTATGGAAGCTTCTCACTAGTTAAAATTCATATATTAATTCACTTTAATCATTAATTTGTTGATGTTGTTAGCCTTTTTGCCTTTTTTTTTTACTGCATGTGCTCATAAATTGCACAGGTGACAATATTCTTGAAATCTTGTAATGTCTCTAATTTTCCTTTGTGGAATGAAACGGATTATTTTCATGTGCTGAGTTTCCTCTGAGTTCATGTTCCAAACTGTCAGCTTTCCTCCCAGGTGTTCCTTTGGTTACCAGTGTTTTATGGAGATTTCTTCCCATGTCCAAACCAATGGATCTGCCTAAGGCAGAGAGGGTCTCCAGCGCTCCTGCCCTTGGTTCTGTATATGTCAAAACTCTCTGACTTGAAGGGAATTTGGCTATTCCTTAACATATTTGGTTTAGTTAATTCAATTTTGCCATAACTTCCAGGTGGAAAAAGAGGCCAGCTCTCCATAAACGTTTATTGATTTTGTTACTGTTCTTTTTCCCCGTTTATATTTAATAGTAACTAGTGGCCTGACATCTGATTTCTCCAGAGTTCTGGTAAATATTCCAATGTATTCTCATCACTCTTAGCATATTTTCTTTGAATATCAAGTTATGATTCATTTTTACATACATATACAGTCTCAGCCTTTTCAGAATGCTATTAAAGGGCTTGATATTTATATCTTTTAAAATGTGTATGGTCATAGAAATTCTTAATATAAATTACAGAATTCTGCTAATTTAAAACATTTGGAATTCCTGGAGATTATGTGACCAAAGTTGGTTGAACATTAGGAAAAAGTTCTTCACAGAAAGAGTGGTCAGACACTGGAATCGGCTGCCCAGGGAGGCGGTGGAGTCACCATCCCTGACTGTGTTTAAGAGTAGATTGGATGTGGTGTTGAGGGATATGGTGTAGGAGAGAACTTTGTAGAGCAGGGCTGATGGTTGTACTCGATGATCCCAAGGGTCTCTTCCAACCTAAATGATTCTATGATTCTATGAAAGTTGTGGAAATTGGGCTAGCAAAGTGAAAAAATATGCATGGGGTTGCTTGTGAGCAGAGATTCATTTTGGTTTCATCTCTCCTACCTCTGAGCTTTGATTCACGCATAAGATTTTCTTACCTTGGCTGTTGTGACTCTTTCTTCTCCCATACTCTGGAGCTGTTGTTCTCCAGCAGGGGTGTCTCAACTGCTCTCGTACTGACTGCTGAACCACTGCAGTTAACTGTGATATACATGAAGCTAAAATGGTAATTTATACAGGTTTATCTTTACCAAAAAGACCCCAAACCCTCAAGGGGTGGTCTCAATTTGAGTTCACTAAATGCTTGTTCATACACTAATTTTCTCAACTCATAAACTATTGTAAGGGGTGGTAATAAATACTACAGAGCAGGGAAGTTCCTTCAGTAGAATAAAGTCCATTGGCACTTTTACACAGTGCTTATCATACCCTTAACAGTCCATGTTAGTCAAGCTGTCATCTCTGAATATCAGTGTTTCATTTCTGCCCCTAGAATTCAGAAACATGAGGGTTTACACTGACACATCTGCAGTTGTACAATATCTTACACGGTATGTAATAGTTTGAGGACAGCACAATAGAAAATATTCAATATGTGCACACTACAGTCCTTCAAAAATAATGTACTGATAGCTCTGGTTTCTTTTATTATTCAGGATTACATGGCTGTTTAAAAGAACCAAATCTAACCTTAGGATAGGGTAATTTCATGTTGTCAGTTCTTGCAGTCAAAAAATTCTCTGTAAAATGATGAAAAGAATAATGAAACTTCAAGTATCCTGCTGATATGTCCCCCCTTTAGAAATTCTCAGGTTACTGCTAGCACTTTAGGAAATTAAAAGGCAGAAAATAATATTTCCCTTTGTGTGCTATTTCTAATTGGTTCCTATGCTGGAGAGTTGCTTTCAGGGCTGTGACAGATTTTTTGGATGAAGAGCAGTAAATATCTGTCTGGTACTTGAAACACTGTAGACTAAGAGAATGATAGGTTTCTTTGCATATGGGCAGGGAATAACCCTCTTTGACCTCTCCATGTTTTCACAAAACTGCTATGATCAGAAGCAGAATAATATCCATACAATTTGCAAAGTAGCAAATGTCAATTTGCCAGTTTCCTTCAATCCCTTGGGGTGAAGTGAAGGGTTTCTGTCAAGGGCCTGCCAAAAAGACCATGACTGTTTCTGTTCTTCCCAAAGCTTTTTGTTAGGCTTCTCTTTTAGTGTAGGGAAAAATTACCTCCCTTTTTTTTTTTTTGGTGGGTTTTTTTGTTGTTTTGGGTTTTTTTGTTGTTTTGGTTGGTTTTTTTTTCATTTTCACCCCCTCCACCACCCCAAATTCCAAAGTCAATCTGACTACATGATATGATTGGAATAGTGTTAGGCAAAAATCTAGTGCTTTCTATTTACTGGTTCCAGATTTAGTTTTGGCAAATACAACTTGTTGCTTATGTTTCTAACGCAGCCAGCACATCTCTCACTATGCCAGAACCTATACAATTGTTTGCTGATGATAACTCAGCATGATGGCTTACATGTGGTAAGGCACTGATTATTCCAGAAAAAAAAACAGCAAAGGGACAGGGCAAGTCTGTAGGACTTGAATGAAATATGAATTGTTGGAATGAGCAGCTGAAGGTTTCTCAGCCAAAGCCTTCTACTTTGATTTACTAAAGCCATTACTAGACCTATTTCCAAATATAATATTATTAGTAACACAGCTGGGAGACATTGGAATGCCAAAGACTGGAAAGAGGTGAGCAGGGGAAAGCAATCCATCTCATAAGAGGTTTCTGGCTTTCAAAATAAAATATATTTTTGGAATTTTTTTTGGAGGGTGAGGGAGAGCTTTTAGGGAGCTCTGCCCCAAAACAGAGAAAGCTAAGCATTGAAGATTAATTCTGTGGTGGGGATAAGTGGTTCAAGCACAAGCTGCTGAAGTGAAGTGCGATTTGCACCTAGTTGCTTCCTGCCAACAAGGAGCATTCTAACATTGAAAACGATAAGGTAATCTGGGCATCTGCAGTATCTTCCTAATTTTTTTACTTATACTCAGAGAATATTTCTGAAAATGTTAGTTAAGCTCAACTTCCCATTATCAAATTTCTTAAGCCTGGTCTTCAGTTGACTTTTGGAGAGCTTGAGTTCTATAATCAAATATTTTCAGGCATCTACCTGTAAAAAGATTGACAGAACTCAAATCTGTTCTGATGTAGTAACATCATATTCCAAATCATCACTAGAAGAACAGATTTTGGTAAGCATATGACTGGTGGCATTAAGCCAGCAGAAACAGCTTTGTTTTTTTATCATTTAAATCCAGAAGGAAAAGGTGGTCTTTTGTATGGCACAATGACAAGCCACCCTCCTTGCCACAGGAGCTGGAGATGCTAAAAGTTTTGCTCAAAAAGGAACTGGACCACTGCACAGAAGAGGAATCCACCCATTGTGCTGACCAAAAGTCTCTGGAGGCTGGAAGTACTCTGGGTATTTGCCCCAACAGTCTTGTCATGTTCCTACAGCTCTCCCTTTGCATGCCATTGCCAAAAATTGATGCTGGCCTGGGTGGACCTTTGGTCTGGCCTGGTGTAAGTATTGTTAGATGTCAGCTGCCCCACATCTGTGGATAAATATTTATTGCAATGAGCAACACAAACCAAATATCCTTTCCACAACTGGAGGAAGATGAACATTGTAGATCACTTCACCTTTTTGGAGAGGAGTACTGTGTATGCACAACTGCAGAGTAACCATAGAAACAGAGACACATGAAAAGATATTGAAGCCAACGTTGTGAGTGGAATGAAAAGTGGCAAGAGACAAAGATGAGCTTTCATTTACCACATGAACTAAGGGTTCTTTCATCTCTCATTAACTGCCATTTCTTGCCTCCCAGCTGAAGCTCGTGTTGCTCTTGCCAGCATGGCACCACGGCTGCTCTACACCTTCTCCTCCCTGAGCCTCAGCTGTAGTTTATTAACCTGTTCATCTAAGGAATCTGGTGATGAGCAGCTTGGGAGCATGTTTCCAGTGTTTCTCATTTCTGTCTCCATATAATCTGCTTCCCTGTGAGCCATATATATGAAAGGTGTATCCTGTTGCATATCCAATGTAAGACCATAAGGCTCCCTTGTTCTTTGTGGAACCGACAGAGGAGTAATAACTGCATGGCTTATCCTCATTCCATGGTAGCTCTGGCTGACTATGGTATGGTAAGGACCATTTGTGTTATTTTTGCCAACATTATAATAAATGTTTTGAATTGTAGAATAGTTAGAGATGGAAGGGACCTTAAAGATCATCGAGTTCCAACCCCCCTGCCATGGGCAGGCATACCTCCTACTAGACCAGGTTGCTCAAAGCCCCATCCAGCCTGGCCTTGAACACCCCCAGGGATGAGGCTTCTGCAACTTCTCTGTGCAGCTTGTTCCAGTGCCTCACCACTCTCACAGTAAAGGATTTTTCTAGTATCTAATCTAAATCTCTCTGTTTTCAATTTAAAACAATTTGAAGCAACTCTGAGTATCTACAGGGACTTCATACATCTCATCTCCCCTTCTCATTCTGTCTTCCTATCAACTCCAGTTGATATTGCAAAGCATATTTTATATGAATCCATGGGGAACTTCTCTATGGTACTCTGTGAGGAGAAGTATTAATACAGGCATCAAACCACTTCTGGAGAGCCTGCAGCTGCCCCGTGCCCAGCCTCTCTGGAACTGGAAACAGGTCCATCTCATGGTCTCTCACCTCTTCCAAGTGAACTACTGTAAGCCAGAGAATTGTGAGAAAACTTGTCAGAGGTAAGAAACTGAGATATGGGAGCCCAGGTAATTGCTCATATCTTGAAAGATAAGCATTTTTCAGGACTGAGGAGACATTCAAAGAAGCAGGGTATCAGGACTTAATCTTGCAATGTTGCAGGTGGCCTCAGGGACAGCAGGGTTATGTAACTTTTCCCCCTGAAGCTGAATGAGAAAACAGAAGTAAAGCTTGGGGGGGGTGTGTGTAGGATGGTACTGAGTATTTTTGCCAGTTCCTTTTTTTCCTTTTTACTCTCAGTTGCTTAATGCCCTTTATTTAATTAACTAAAAATTATCTGAAAGTTGTTATTTGGTGAAATCATGTGCTATCAACTCCATTTATTAAAAGAGCTCTTAGTGATTGCCAGCTTTTTCTGGAGTAGTTTGTGAATTTTCTGTTGGGAAGAAGGTTGGCTATAGCTGGGTGATGTTGTCTGCCTTGTTGAGGAGATCTTGTGTATTGTTGTAGGACCTTCTTGTTCTGGTTTGATTGGGTGCTACTGCACTCAGGTGGACACCTGTCAAAAATAAAGTGCAGGACTGAATTCTGTCCAAATCTGTTTACAGTGAATAGTTTCGATTTTTGACATGTTTTTAGGTGGAACTGGTTGGTGACTGACTGCCTTGAGGATCACGACATAAAGAACTTGTAGAATGTTGTTCTTTCCCAGAAAAGGAGAATGTGCTAATTGTAACTGTCACTTTTTTTATACAATATTAAAACGATCATAAACGATCATAAAAGCAATTTGTATTTATAAATCTTAAATGACAGCAGCAGTTGGATTTCAAATAAAGTACATGAAAATTCATGCCACCTGGGTGATAAAAGTCCTCAAGTTGGTACATCCTTTCATTATTCCTGTGTTCGTTTTGAGCAATAAGGCAAGACATGTATCTTGGGCATTGCTTGCCTCATCCGGACAGAGCATTCTCAGCTTTAGATAGTTTTGGTAAATATCATTAGAAAAAAGACTGTTGGAAGCTGACTCACTGATAACTTTGTCTAATGTAGCAGCCTGGCCAATCAAGAGGTTCTGGGTTACTATATCTAAGCCAAAATAACACGCCCTTCATTTTTAAGAGCTGACCTCCATTTTGAAAAATTACTTAAGTATCTGATTTCTTCTCCTAACACCATTAAAATTCTGACTGAAAACCACTAAAAAAAGTTTCCATCCATATAGGTGAGTGTTAGGCAACTGTGGTGCACTGGCATTAGAAAAAGTGGAATGCAAGAAATTTGTTCAGTTCCAGACAGGGTGAATCAAGAGACATCCTAACTGAGTTTTGCATCACTTTTGCCATTTTAGCTTGTGATTTTTTTTCATCCCCATCATCAGACTGCAACTGCTAATACCACTGTGGCTCCTACTTGTCAGTCTGATGAGGCAATGTCTGAACTGCCGATTTGTGGTGAGTATAACACCTAATGGCTGAAGGGAACGCTCCTGCTGACCTCAGATTTAGTACATGAAGCATCAGCTCACTTTATTGTAAACATGATCCTTTTAATCACTGGAGGTGGTTCATTTCCCCCTCCCCAAAGAAATAGAATGTCATATATGCAGTGTTTAAATAGGATGTTCTGAGGGATTTTCCTTTACTAAAGAAGCATATTTTGTAAACATTACCTATAAAATAAATCTGCATTGATTTAATTGTGCTAATTCATGTGACACCATTCTAAGTTTAAGGTGGATGAACTCTTGACTCCTCACCAGGATAATTTTTGACCTGTGACTTTGGGTATTGTCAAGTTTTAACATGAATTTGCAAGCAGAAGCTAAGCCTTTTTGTTTCACTCAGATATTTACAATCCCCCTTCCTATCCCTCTGTTAATAACCTGCTGAAGCACTGGCAGCTACTATACTTATGTAAATGAGGAGGCTGTTGAACTGAGAGGTAGCCTTCCTCAAAAAAAAAGTGGAATTAGTTTTTCCAATTTGATAACTCGTTGCTTTCCTCATCTTGTTGCGGATAGAGAATACACACCTGCATCCTTGGTTTGCTGAAGGGGTAAAGCCAGAGAAATGTATGCACGTTGGGAAAATATACTGCACTATGGGTGACTCTGATAGATGTTCAGATACAGAATATCTGGATTCTCATGGCAAATCATAATGATTTGTATGTAATAATTAAGACCTTTTAAGTGTTTTGTGTTTCTCACATGTATAAAGAGCACAGCTTAAAATGGAATAGAGCCTGTAAGGTACATCTTGATCCTTACGGTCAGTCTTCCAGATTCTATTCTTGTTTAGAGTACACTCTTTATATATGCAAGTATACGTCAACTTCTATATGAGAATAAATTGTAAAGGTCAAAATTGAGTTTTAGTAAAGTCTATTGAAACTTTTCTATCCATTTTTAGCACCTCATGTCAAATTAAATGTGGACTTACTGTAGTCTAGGGAACAGAAACAGAAATGACTGATGTGTTAGAAAACATGACCTAAAAATGCATCATGGAAGATACGAATATTAAATGTGTCTGGTTACCTTAAAGGTGAGAAAATGTCAGAGGCTGTAATTACAGTATTCAACGACGTACCAGGTTATTGGAAAAAGGAAAGAAATTACCTATTTTCAGCAGCAACTACCTCTTACCTATGTTCAGACCCAAATTGCTGCCTGAAAATTTGGTTAAACACTGGGAAAAACTCCAATAATAGGAATGCTGACTCAGTGTGGAGGTGGAAAGTTATGGAGGGACCAGGGTTGGAGGTCTTTAAAAGCTTTTTCTCTAATACTGCACTATGAAGATTTATTAATGAAAGAAGGTTTCTGATATTATTCGATAATAAGTTGTAAAGTGTATTAGGGCTAGTGGATGGAAAATATTACTGCAACTTCATAAAAGGCATGGACATTTTAGAATTTTATCTTCCCCTTTTTTCGTTTTCCTACTGTTACTAGTTGATACACCTATTTTGGGGCCTTTTACCTGTTTTTTCTTATAGATTTCTGTTCTACTATTCTCCTTTCTTCTTAACAGCAAGCCATTTCTTTGTGAAACAAGACATCCCACTGTTTTAGGCATCAAAGCTTATTGTCCATAGTATTGCAAGACTTAGTTAACCTTTATGCCACAGTGGGAATTATTGATAGACATGTCAAAAAAAAAGAATTGGTCTGCTCAGCTCCTCAGAGGTATTATTCCTTTATTGTGGATTTCTTTATTCCCTTCATTTGTGTGCTGGAGATGATGATTCCCTTCTGTCCATACCTGACCATGTGCTGACAGGAGATGGAGGAGCTCTGGAGGGATGTGCACAGGTCCTCTGGTGGTTTTTCACACCATCCATTGCCTGAACTCCATGAAAACTTTTGTCTGACTTCTGGCAGATGCAGAACAGTGGAGTACCTAATTATGAGATCAAATGGGATGAGCTGAAGACAGCTTTTTTCTTTTTTGGCAATACTGCCTGATAATTCCAGCTGAAACCCCCTGCAAGCTTTCTTTCTACCTTATTTTCTCTAATCATGCCCCTAGTAAGGGAATAAGGACAATGACAATGAATTAACAATAACAAGATGTTCTGTGTTGATGTTCTCTGTTACTACAGAGTGCTTGCCTCTAGTTTATCACTGTCACGAGGGCACATATTTATGTATTTGTAACATCTCATCTCTAGACAATTTGACCTATTCATATTCAGTAAAAGTATCTGTGGTTTGAATTTGTGTTATTAATCATTTCACTCAACTGGAATCTGCTGTGATTTGTCCTTTTTGATATATAATGAGATCAGCATTTATTATTCATCACTTGGTTCTCTTTGATCTTAGCTTAAATTTAGTCTAATATTTTGCTGTGCTGTTTTTTCCTTTCTTTTCATTATTTTTCCTGTGCTTATTTTCTTTTTCTTTCCCAATAAGGAGTTAATCCATAACTCTTTCCAATTTATAGCATGAATTTTCATGGCATATGAACTAAATTAAAAATAGGACAAGTTATGATACATAATTTTTGGTCACTAATTCTATTGTGAAGAGGTCTGAGGGGTTAATTTCAATAATCTTAATAGAAGATTTTATTCACACTATGTTTTTATAATGTTTAAATTTAAGTTTATATAATAATTATCCATTTAATATAATGGTTTGGGTTTTTTTCATTTGTATATTAATTTTAATTTTGGTGCCCATATAACTTAGTGATATAAAGCTTAACAGATTCTGATTCAAAACTCACCATGCTCTTTACTATTATTAACATTTTCAGATTGGGCACATGCTGTTTCTCAGAAAACAGGTCCAAATGTTATTTTTTTTGGTCAGCAAATATGCATATAGTATTACTTTATAACCATAGCTTTTTGCACATTCAAGGCAAAATCCAGAAGTCATTAATATCTTACCTGACTTCAGGGACTTTAAATTAAACTAGCAGCAGAAGGAATTATTTCAAGATCTTGTTGTGATATCCTCTGTCAGCTACACGACTGAAAACTACTTCATATTCTACAAAGAACACAGAACTGGTATTTTAATCGTCTTTGCTCTAAGCAAGGAATTGGAGTTGAAGTTCAGAAGTGCCTATAAAACTTGCTTCAGAACTAACAAGGAGTTTTCAATTAAAATTATAAAGAACGTAGCAGAAAATTAATCATGGGAGTTGACTCTGTGAATGACAGATATTCCTTAAAAAAAATTACTTCAAGGCAGATGAAGTGTATTTTTCATATTTTTCAGGTTACTTAAGAGTTTTTTGCATTTTGGGGTGTTTTTTGTTTGTTTGTTTGTTTTTTGGGTTTTGGGGGTTGGGTTGGGTTTTTGGGTGGTTTTTTTTTTTGTTTGGGTTTTGGGTTTTTTTGCAGGTCATAAAATCATTGTAGTATTCTGCTAGAGAGTGGAGTTGCAAGGATCAACATGTTTTTTGTCTTTTGGATGTAGTCTTCATTCTGTATATTTTATCCTGGAAAAGTTTGATCGGGTTTGACATAAGTAATTAGCAGTTTCGATGTGGAGAGGAAGTTATGAAAGGGGATGAGGGAGAAGGACTGGGTGCAATGAGATTTCTAGGAACGTGCTCACTTAGGCATGTCACTAAAATTAGGTACATTTATGGCTGAGTCTGATTTACAAGATATATGCATAAATACAGATATGTCTGAATAAAATTTTAAATACAGAACTGACATTCAAAATAATGTAAGCATGTTAAAATATGCAATGCTGTGAGAAATAGTATATTTAAGATGGAGATGACGGGAGTCTTCAGATACTTAGCTTGTCGGAGACGTGGTTCTAGAAGCCATTCACAAAGATTCTTCTAAGAATTCCTAATAACTAGCAATCTGTTCATCCTTAAATTATATATATAATTTTGTAATTCACTGAAATACTAAAATTCTGACCTGGTTAACTGGCACAAGATTTCCTTCTAGGAAATATTTTTTTCCTGAATATAGCCATTTTAATTAATTTCTTAATGTCTGTAATTATCATAGAATCATTCAGGTTGGAAGAGACCCCTGGGATCATCAAGTCCAACCATCAGCCCTACTCTACAAGTTCTCCCCTACACCAGATCCCTCAACACCACATCTAATCTACTCTTAAACACAGGCAGGGAGGGTGACTCCACCCCCTCCCTGGGCAGCTGATTCCACTGACTGACCACTCTCTCTGGGAAAAACTTTTTCCTCATGGCCAGCCTAACCCTACCCTGCTGCAGCTTGCAGCCATTCCCTCTTGTTCTGTTGCTAATTGCCCGTGAGAAGAGATCAGCACCAACCTCCCTACACTGCCCTTTCAAGCAGTTGTAGAGAGTGATGAGGTCTCCCCTCAGCCTCCTCTTCCTCAAACTAAACAATCCCAACTCCCTCAATCGATCCTCATAAGACTTATCCTCCAGGCCTCCCAGCAGTTTCGTTGCCCTATCTGTTTACTTATAAACTCATATATAGGCCAAAAAGAGTTTGCTTGCCATATATTTAGAACTGTCAGTAACTTACCAGGTAGAAAGCTGTTTCTAACTCCTTATGCCTATGGTTCTGACTCACAATATGTTTTACTTTCCACCCACAAAATAAGAGTGTCTGAAGATTAATTTATTATACTTATTTATTATATTTATGATATTTTCCAAATAAATAATTAATTGAGATAACTCAGTATTTGGTACTGGCAAACTATTCCATCTTTCTTTCAATATATCTTTCAGTACTGTTCAATATATTCATCAATGACTTAGATGAGGGAACAGAGTGTACTATCAGCAAGTTTGCTGATGACANCTGCTACCAAGATGATTAAGGGAGTGAGGCATCTCCCATATAAGGAAAGGCTGAGGGAGTTAGGTCTCTTTAGCTTGGAGAAGAGGAGACTGAGGGGTGACCTTATTAACATTTATAATTATGTAAAGGGTGAGTGTCAGGAGGATGGAGCCAGGCTCTTCTCAGTAACATCCAGTGATAGGACAAGGGGTAATGGGTGCAAGCTGGAACAGAGGAGGTTCCATTTAAATATGAGGAGAGACCTCTTTATGGTGAGGGTGAAGGAACACTGGAAGGGGCTGCCCAGGGAGGTTGTGGACTCTCCTTCTCTGGAGACATTCAAAACTCGCCTGGATGCATTCCGGTGTGACTGCTCTAGGTGTTCCTGCTCTGGCAGGGGGATTGGGGTAGATGATCTTTCAATGTCCCTTCCAATCCATGTGATTCTGTGAGTCTTCTTCTTTTGTACTGTCCCAAGGTCTTCTGTGAACTCCCTCCAAGTTCTGTATCTATAGATATAGATGTTAATACCCCATACATATCTATGCTCCCTGGTCACCACTTGCAGAAAGGCAAATCCACTTCTTGTTGGCTGGCTGGGATGCACCAGCTCTCTGCACTTGCCTCCACTCACCAACACCACGGTGTGGCTTTCTCTTGGCTAGGGTGCTAATTTGAATCTCTCCTGTCCCATCAGTTTTGCCTCACATAAAACTTGTCAGGACGTAACATCTTTAAGACTTCAAAGCCTGTCAAATGTAGCTGAGAGATTCAGAATTGGATCACATCACGTAACACAGTTGTGTAAGTCTCATTTATGTAGGAACTGTGTTAGACTTGATTTTTAAAAAAATGTATCTTTAAAAGTGAGACAGTGGATTGAGGTTAGTCTAACTACTTCTTCTATTGCTTGCAAGCATAACTTTTGTCTGTATGCACAGCACAATACCTTCTAAAGTGCAAGCTGTCTCTGCAGAAGATATTAGAAAACTCTTTTCAGTGGGAAGCTAGTTTAAATTTAAGGGAGAAACAGAGCCCTCCAAGGTGAGGCTTGAAGATGTGAATCAATTTACTGGCTCAGATGTACATAAGCCCAGGCAGTAAATATGAAAAACTGTCTTAGTCAGTGGAGAAGAGTATGGAAGTTTTAAAAAAACCAAAAGCTAGTAAATGCAGGAGGGAATGGAAAGAAAAGGGATGGAAATATCTTAAGACAACATGCAGAAAAATAATTGTCAAACACTGGATGTGTCAAAATGTCATGAGAAGGTGAAATATTCTCCTTGGACTTTGCATCTGAATTTTACAGTTTATGGCCAGTAGTTATGATCTCAGCCTGAATGAAGACTAAAGACTTTTCCTTGGTTTGCTAGTCATCATAGTTCTCCTAGCCCTTCATACTGTCATAATTTGTCTTTGCAGGATACTTATACCAAGTACATAGGCAAAGGACAAGCACAGTTGTAAGATTGCTTTTTATCTCAGTCTTCTTTGTATGCTGTGCAATGCTCAATGAGGATGACTCTGTGCTTGGCCATCTGATTCTTTCAGGTTTTGAATGAATCCAAGAAGTGAGATAAAAGTGAGAGATGCAGAAGACTTGCAAAGAGAAATTCTATTACATCCTACTTATTGTTGGATTCCTGTTCACATATTGTTACAACACAGATTCCATAATTTATGCTCAAAAGCACTGTGCATTATGGCCAGGGTCTGCTCGCTTTTGCTTTGGATGAAATTTATTCAGGTCATTAATGTTGTCTCTAATCAGCCATCAATTTTCGTAAAATCTGTAAAGATTATTTGTGACAAGTTTGTTTTTTCCGTATGTGCTCTATAATTAATAAATAGATTCAGAACTATCTGAAAGGAGAAGGATTTATGAACAAACAGACAGGTAGATGATCAGAGGTCATAATCACATAATTTCCTTTAGAAAATCAAGCTAAGAACTTGTTGGAAAAGTTAATATATTTTGTGCATGTGTATATCTGGTTTGATGTGAGTCAGTGCTTCAGTGTGTGTTCTCAGAGTTTTAAGATGAGGACTTCAATTTCTTTTTACCAGGTCTATAGCTGATTGTGTTACCTAACCAGATTTCCACAATGTTTGGAAATAGATAATGAAGCTACATGAATGCCGAGCCATTAAGAGCAAAATAAGTTTTTTCATGGTTAATGTATACCAATGACTACATAAAAAGAAGCAAAACAAAAATCGGTGTGTTAAAAGAGTGCTAAGGTTAGAAAGTCAAACGTGGAAAAGTTAGGAAACACTACATTGATAGCTTTGTGCAAGTTTAATTTGGCTCCCTTGTGTGCATGCATTATGATACAGTCTTTAATTACCTGATCACATACTGCTCTCTCCGTGGGGCTCCTACCTCATTCAGTGCACTGGATGAATGTGTTTCACTAAATGAGTAGCTATTCAGTGTTTCTTTTTATTCTCCTTATTCAATGCATATCACCATGACTTATTTACTGATCTTCTAATTCTCTTTGTAAATTCAGGCTTCTTTATTTCCTCATGGCTTTTTCAGTGCTGTGCTTCATTAAAGTAGCCATGTGCTTCTCGCACATCAATGCCTTTATCTTCTCAAGGTAGTTGTAAGATGACATGAAGCTGATATAGTCTTTGAGGGGAAATGGAGGCTGCTAATTCTGCCAGTATTTATCGATTTTTAGTATCTCATTTAAGTCTTAAAAACTGTATGTCCCTTTAATTTTTAAATCAATACAATCTGTTCTTCATTTTGGGTAATCCTCAATATTTTATTTTCTACAAGACCTCATGCTAAGGAATAAATTAGCATCCCAGTTTTAACTGAGGTTTTAATCACCTGAAGTTATTTAAGTGCTGACATGAGTGAAAGTTATGCACCATATTGTGTTGTGGTCTGAAAATTTACCCTTGTCCTCTTAACATTTAAATAAATGGTTTCAGTATTTGTACATACCAGCACCTGGGTGCGGTTTGGTGGGTACATCAACAGTGCTGGAATGCTACGTGGGTCCTAAAGGGGAATCAACAGGCACAAATTGCCTTATGATCATCATTTGCATCCGTAGAGGTCCCCACTTACAACAGAAAGCTCTATTTGACATGGTAAACAGCACCTTTTGGCGTGATCTTAATATAATTACTCCCCGTTAAAGGAAATGTGCAGTCTTGCTTTCATCTTCCTGAGATCCCAATACTCAAGCTGATTATCCCCTTTACAGCAGCATTAGTCTGATTACTTTTATATTGCAAATAGTATGTCGTGTACAGATAGTGTCAAAAGTATCATTCATCTCAATTTGAGCTGGTATACATTCTTTTTACTTCATAAATGCCTATAGGAAATATGACTCCAGCGGGTAGTTAGAGGAAAGG
>VZTM01028513.1:4994-15865 GCA_013400555.1 Jacana jacana | reverse complement strand
TGAGAAGCGGTCAATTAGGGGGGTTATGAAAAATTATTTGGTAATAGCTGCAAGTGCTTATCTTCCATCTGTTACGTGTTACTTCCATTGGTACTCCTGACTGGTCATCTATGCCTGGTGAGGTGTTCTCCTGGGAAACATTAGACCAAGTTTGGCCTGTGGACTATTGTCAAACCATACTTCTCCAACAACCACTGTGTAACATATCTCTGTACTAGCACCGCAACCTGTTGTGACTAGTTCTTCTGAGACTGCATTAAAAATTTATGAACATGTCAGCTTCGCAAGCAAAGAGTGGCCTGTGGTGTCTGCAATAGTCCCTCTTTAGTTAGTATGGATGCTGCCTACCACTGATGCTGGCATTTGTTGTGCAAAAAATGAGCTTGAAAGAAAACTTCTTACCAAATTAGACTTCTATCCTATCACTTCTTCCCACTTCTGAGGGTCACTGACATCTTGGGAGCGTAAAGCAACAGGGGAATCGTAACCTCCAGACACTTGGTATTATGCTGCTTCTCTTTTGAAGGAAAAATGCCTTTTCCCTTAGGATGCATTACACAGGCCCCTAGGGAAAAAGCACCAGTAAGAATTCCTTCAGTTTACTAGAAATTTATCCTTTTCTCATTCTATAGTGATGTGGCATTCAAAGATATGATTTTGATTATGAAATTTGGACATTTGATGTTAACCCTGTGTTATGGAACGTTTCACTTTTAGTGAAGTACAAGTTGCATTATGCTCTCTCTTCTGTGTCTCTTCACAATAACCTCTAAACCCTGTATACCCAAATTTGTGCGATAAAGGCTTTCAGAGAATTGTGATAAAAAAGCATAAACACAATCTATGTGCATTTTTAAAATTTAATTGCAACACTATTAAAATGTTTCAGAATACTTGGTTACTTGCATGTACTATGACAACATTAGTGTAAAAAAAACCCTTATGACCTAGCAAACTTTAAGGCACTATTTTAATAGTCTAAGAGCTTGTTAAAAAAAAAAAAAGATAATACTCTTATTTTACTCCAACCCTTTTTAGAAAGGGTACTGTTATAAACTCTATGCTAATAAATTAAAATAATGCATTCAGAGATCATTGACAATGAAGTTAAGGCAGAACAACTAAGGGAAGAATGCCTAAATTATTCAGATTCAAGACTGACAGTAAGTTGCATATGAGAGAACTTGTTAAACATGTACTTCATGGCATTCTGCCTTTGAACAGAAAGGTAATTGCCTTTTAAATTTTTGGCGAATTATTCTTGAAAACTAATGGTGTCGCAAAAGGCTCTTTCCATGTCAGTTTGATGCTATAGGGTGAATGTATGCCCGAACTTAATCAAGGCAGCAGAGTGCATAGCTGAAGGTACCAAGGAAAAAAAGTGTCGGCCTCATTATGTGGAAGTCATTGGGCACCCATCAAGAGGAAATCCTGGGACTTTAATCTGCATCTCAACTGTATTTCTGCTGCATGAAAAATTTTGTCAAGTGTCTGCAATACCAGGAGAAGATTACTGAAGTGAAAGGATGGAGTACCTTTGTTACGATGGCCAAAGATGGCCAAAAGCAACAGCTGATATGGAAAAACAGAGTTTTAGTTCTGCCATTAGTATGGTTATCTTGCATCTTTTTGCAAATCAAAAAGCTTGACTTTCCATTCCTGAGACTAGTATCTATCCTGGTGTATGTTCTTGACAGTTATGTAAGCTCTCTGTCTTCTTATTAGTATAAAGTGAGTGCTTTACATGTTTTCTATAATGCCTTATCAGAATAAGTGCTAAAACCCACTAGTTTTAAAAAAAAACTAGCAATGAATAGAATAAAGGCATATTTTTTGTATGGAGGAATGCAAAACATCAAATAAGGAAAAATAAAATGTTCTTGGATTGTTAGAATCTACTACCTTGGTAAAATTCAAATGAGTTAAACTTTGTGAGCTACAACTTTTTCTTTTGCAATTTGACAACCAGTGCTTTTTTCTTTCTTCACTTCGTACCTTCTTTCTTTCAACTTCTTTCATCCACTCAGGAGCAAGATGGCTGTGAGCTTCCCCACGACAAATAGGAACAGAAATACTGAAGGGGACCTTTTGATGAATGTCTCCTGAAGATCCTATTCTGTAGAGATGAAAGTTGATTTTCTGTATAATTATTCTGTACAGAGGAAAGCTGAGTGAAAAAAGAAAGTGAGAGATCACAGAGCAGTTCTTAGAGAACAGCTGCAAAGCCCTGAATTAGGGTAGAACTGAAACAGTTTTAAAATCCTGAACAGCCTGTAGCTTTGTCATTAGTGTTGAATGTCCAGGCACCTTCTGTGACTTTCTCTGCATCCTCAGAGAATGCTTTATAATCAATATAATTTTATATGGTACTTTCCACGCAAGCCTAGATAGCAGGTAGGATGATCTTGTTGAATCTTCTGATTGCAAATCTACCAGAGGTAACAACTCTTGTACTAGGAACACTGAACTGTAACATGTGCTGGTACCTCCACTGGAGTAAAAAACTATTAGCTGAAACTGTAGGTCTGGATGTGAACTTTGGACTTCTGCCATCATCCAGACAGGAGATCCTGAATATCAAATTGCCAAGCTGTTGACTAAATCATAGCTTCTGGACAAATGTTCAGACACCCTTATTTTATCCCAGGGCTGGAAGGTCTGTCCTTATCAGTCTGCCTTGCAAGCCGGTGGAACTGTGCTGATTTCAAAAAATCAGTAGATTTCTAACATCCATATTTTTTCCTAAATGGATAAAATTAGAGCTGTCTATTAGAGCTGGTTATTTAATTATTTAATAGCTGGGATTTCTGTACTGTGATTCACTTTCTTGTTACTTCCTAAAGACTTCTTTAGACCAAGGACTTTTATTCCTTGTTGTTCATTGAAAAATTTTCATTTTCACATGGTTTTCAGCTTTTAGAAACTAGAAAGAGAAGAATATGAGGCTAAACTGGTACAGAGTTTCTGAGTAGGTAATGAATACCTTCTTGATATAAAAAATCCCTAATGTGTGAGGGTAAAGGGTACATAAAATTTTACTGAGGTAAGCCTTCATTGCTCAGGGAACTATGAAATCTTATTTGCTATTATTATACTGCAGTGAGGATGTTTCTATACCCTATGGTTTCCCAGTTTGCTTGGGTAGGCTCTAAAGCATGAAATCTATTAAAATATTAAAAATTATGAATTATGAATTGAAGTTCATTACAATAAGATAAAAGAAGTCTCTGCTCTTTTTCTACATTAAGATGCAATCAAAGCCTAAAACTTTTCAATGCTTCAGTGTCATTTAAAACTGAAATAAGTCCCATTTGTCAAAGAAGTCACAATGTCCATGACTTTCGGGAAATGTAATATTTTGCCATGATTGCTAATCTTTGTTTGGCAGCTTATAGCTGTCTCTGACAAAAGTATTCCAGTAGCCTTTATGCATAACAAGCAGTACAGTCTTCACACTGAAGTGCCAATCAGCACATTGCTCTTGGGCCTGCATAAGTTTGAATGGAAGGCGGATGAATTGCTTTATTTTATGTATTTGTTATTTTAATCTGAAATGAAATAATGAAAAATACCCAGCCTGTATTAATGTGATGAATAAACTTTTAAAATAATTTCTGAATATAACAAATATTGGAAAAGGTTGTTTTTATTTTCTCCTTTTACCCATGGAAATGAAACTTACTGTCATATTTTCAGGTGTGTACCATGGTGTTCTTTTTAAACTGAAATTTTATACCTTTGCTTATTTTTGATTGCCATGAATATTTCTGGGGTTGAGGAGGGTGTTTTTTTGATGTTACTTCAGATAAATCTTACAAGCATATAGTAATGTTTTTGGATTTTTCAAGAAAACACCACATTTTCTTCCCAGCTTGCATACATTACTTCAATAGCATCTTTAGTCCATATTCTTCTGTCAAATATATCACTTTCAAGTTAACTTCAATTGAGCAACAAGAGATATGAAGAATGGGAAGAGTTTGTTTTCAACCTTATCTACTTTAAAAAAAATGCTTTAAAACTTTTAATGGCGCTTGCTGGGCTTTTCATACTTAAATTAAAACATTTTTTAAAAGAAAATAAAAATGACTGTCCAGGGACACGCCATGTGATATCATTAAATTTAGGAAATAAAAATGCAACCTCTTTTATTTGCTTGTTTCAAGTCTCCTTTGACTCTACAGACAATTTAACTCAAGCGTATTTTATGGTTTACTCTGTGAAGACCACTGCTGCTTGTAGAGAAGAACTGGCATTTGCATAGTACTATAATGCACTATTTGGTGGATAAGGAGCTGGCTGGATGGCTGCACTCAAAGGGTTGTGATCAACAGCTCAAAGGCCAAGTGGCGGCCAGTAAGCAATGGCGTTCCTCAGGGGTTGATACTGGGACCAGTGCTGTTGAACATCTTTGTCGGAGACAGGGACAGTGGGATAGAATGCACCCTCAGCAAGCTTGCCAATGACACCAAGCTTGGTGGTGCGGTGGACACGCTGGAGGGAAGGGATGCCATCCAGAGGGACCTGGACAGGTTGGAGAGGTGGACTAGTGCAAATTGCAAGTTCAGCCAGGCCAAGGGCAGGGTCCTGCACCTGGGACACAGCAATCTATGATTCTATAAATAAATTCTATAAATAAAATTCTATAAAGTTCATTAGAAGTATGACTATCTTGGAAATAGTTTTCTGATGTAAAAGTATGCTTTTGATTATGGTAACTAGCAGAATCAAAGAAGAATATTTTGTCCTTCTCTGAATATTAACTATTTGAGTATGTAATAATGGTAATCAAATGGTAGCAAAGAAGAAAGACAGAATGTAACATATCTTAAACAAAGTTTATGTTCCACAGAAGAGTTCTGTGTTCATAGCTGACTTGCTTCAAATTCTTCCTGCTTCACCTTATGTATAATATTTCCAATAGCTGTTTGTGCTTAAGAGACAAAGCTACATTATAGCTAGTATAACAAAGCTCATTACAGGAATAAAGAAACTGTGGAAGGCAAGTTTTGTATTTGTTTATTTTAAACAAAACTGGGCTTATTCTCTCATATCCTTGTACTGGATTGCAGGCACATTTTCTATTCTTTTATACTCATTTTTTCATGATTACAAGTAATGTGTTGCTTGTCTAAGTAGTCTGGGTAGGATTACCTCTGATAGCACAGAGGACAAGGGTCATTGACTATAAAAGATGTCATTGTGTCTCATAAACTGCTTTCAGTTACTAACCATGTGCTTGCTTTTTTGGATGTGCCTTTTGTGCCTTCAAGTAACTGACAGTATCGTGATCTTTTTACCTTTTGATCCTGTCCCTCTTCTGTGAATGTCATTAGGGAATTCTGCTGATCTACTCACAGGCATGGTTTCCTTCTCTGGGTGTAGTCTGCCTTTCATTTTCCTGCTCTGAGTATTTTGAAGTTATATGTAGATTTGTGCTATGATGTCTGATGACCTGATGATTTCACTGCCATTGACACCTGCAGTTTCTTTATTCCTTATTCATGCTATTTCTTCTAGTGCTGTCATTCACATGTTCCTAGTTATACATAATTCATATAATTCTTAAAGGTTTTCTTGCAAGTCTCTGTAAACAAATTCGTTTGCCTGCTTAGGAAATCTAGACGTGAAAAATATTGACTTGATTGATCTTAGTATAGCTGTTCTCATGCTAACTAATCTGGCCTTTGTAATCACATGCAATGATTTGCTATGCAGCTTGCTTATATGTTTTGAGACAGGTACACCATGGGATGTACACGAGAGGAAAGACCAATGAATTTCAATCTTTTGTCTGTGATGGCTGAGGACAAAAAAAGAATGCCTCTAAAAGCCTTTCTTATTTGCTTTATTTCATGCAGTAGTTTCAAATATGGCTATCTTTGGCCTGAAAACTGATGATGATATTAACTTTCAACAGGATTGCTTATTCTTTCTAGATTGCAGGATCTATCAAAGGTTACTGTACAAGGAATCAAAGACTGACTAGGGACTAACAGTTTATTTTGCATGACAAAACATAGTCATAAACAAATAATTTTATTACTGTGGATAGGAGCCCACAAAATGGGCAAACTCCATGTAAGATCACTCATTTTTACATAAACAGAATGAAAATTGTCATTCTTAAGAGGTTAATGTTCATTGACAAGATTCAGAACCATTTCAGTGCTGACAAAGGAAGAATTTGGTGGGGAGCTTGAACTGAATGCCTGTTAGTGGCTGCAGCCTGTTGGCGATGCTGCTTGGTATGTCATGGGTAGAAGAGGTTAAAGCTGTGATTGTCACACAAATGTGTAGGTAACATTCATCAGCTGTGGAAGTGCATCTAGTAGTTTTAGCATCTACTCCACATAAAATAGTATGATCATACTGCACATTCCTCGCAGCATTATGGTTGACTGCCCACTAAGGAATTAAGACCAAAGGTTCAGTTTCAGTGAGCCAGACAAGTTGTGGGTCTGCTAGGACCTTTTCATGCTTTCCAAAACAATAGGAAACTTGACAAAATGTGCTAGAATGATCTTCAAAGATGCCAGTGACTGAATACAAGTTAGCGACCATTTCCTATGACTTTCAAATGGTAGACAGTCAGGATGTGAAAAAGTAGAAGCTACTCAAACAGAAATATTGTCCAGGATAAGGTGACCTATGACCTATAACATTAGCAGCAATTTAATTCACAGTGAAAAATGCTTTACATTTTGCATCAGGAGGTGTTAATGATATATAACCCTCTGTAAACGTTGCAACTATCAAATCTGGCTTATTGACCTTTACTGTAGCATTACTGTCTATGTAAATCAGGAATCAAAAATAGTTCGGGTTTCTCTGGAAGCATACAAAAATCACACCAATGGTGGTTTCAGGGCCTGTGGAAACACCTATTCGTGTAGATGCTTTTGAGGGCTTGATGTGGTTAAACACAGAAGCCATTTTTATTTCTGTTATAGTTTAGGCCAGATTGGCCAATAATACAATGCAGATGCTCTCCTCTACCTCTCACTCCAAGGAGAGGAGAAGGAGAGATAAAAGATGTATGAGTTTATAAGGAACTAAATGAATGAAATATTCATAATAAAATAAAAAGGACATAATTAAATAGATACAATATATACAAAACTGTATCAAGCTCCCAGGATAATACCACCAGCAGGCACTGAGGAAGTCCCAGGCTTACTCAGCTACAGATGGAACTGAATTCCAGTTCTGGATTCAGGAACATACTGATTGGTATCAAAGGCAGATAACAAACAGGGTCCTCCTCAGATGTCTACCACTGAAGAAAAGGCTGTTCCTTTGATTCCTCAGCCTTTATACTGAGCATGGGGCAGATGGGATGGAATACCTTGCTGGTCAGTCTTGGGTCACCTGTCTTGTCCACTGCTACCCAAACCCCTCTACGTTATTCTGTTTCCAACTCTCCATTATGGCAAATAATGAAATTAGCTGACCTTGGTTGTTATAACAATAAGTTTAAGCAAGATCCTCTCTATGTATCATTCCTTGGCATTAACTATAAATGAATGAACAGTTTTCTGCACAATATGCTGTTAATTTCAGCGAGTTAGAAGAGGCTTAGCTAAGAGGTAAAATTACTAAACAGAAAGTTAGTTCTGATCTACCTCAAACCATAACAATTTCCTTTTCAAATTTCAGTCTGCCTGGGATAACCATTCCACTTCCTCTGACCTGTGTGAAAAAAGTGCATATAGTGTTCCTCTTTACCACTAGCTCTGACAGACTGCCTGTCTGTGCAGACAGACTAGCATTCTGAGTTTGCAAACAGCACAGAAGAAGTGAGAGTTTCATTCCAGGAGCTTATGTCCCTTTTTTTTTTAAGGGCTGGGCAAAGCCAGTTGCTACCAATTTTTTTCCCAAAGATAAAGAGGATCCTTTTTAACCTACAAAGGTACTGACAAAGGTAATGACTGCTTTAGACCCTATCACCAGTTTCTGCAGAAGAACTGATTGTACTGCTTTCAATACTCAATGGGAATATTAAATTCAACAGAGACAAGTGCAGTGTTATGCCTCTGGGCAGGAAGAACCCATGGCAACCTCACAGGCTGGAGACTGATAAGCTAGAGAATAACTAGCACCATAATGAAATAGGAGTGGATATGTAGAGTGAAGCAGGTAGTGTTGAGGATCTGACATCATTCTATACTAATATAACAGGGTTTAATTTGCCCAAGCTTTAGTGTGGCCTTGTGGACTGAATGTCTTTCTGTGATTTTGATATGTTAGATGAGCTTCTGGTACGATTTCATGAGGCAGGAATACACTTCAGAAGATAATATAATAGATTGATCATTATACTTCATAAATACATTCATAACCTGCCTGGACACTTTCCCATTGCAACCTGCTCTAGGTGGACCTGCTTTGGTGGGGGGGTTGGACTAGATGATTTCCACAGGTCCTTTGCCACCCCGTATCATTCCGTGATTCTGTGAAATACCTGGCATTTCAAATACAAATCAATTGAATAATATTATATGGTACTGGGAATGTTAATATGCAGTGTTTAAATGTTCTAGTGGATTACGTTAGTGCTTTAATCTTAAGAGGTACAGCAGTAACTTCTTAAACACAGTCCAATACTTATTACAAAGAACAGACACATTTCTTGCATCCCTATTCTGGATTCTCAAAATAACTCACATAATCAGAGCTTTTAGGATTCATGCTGGCTTCTGACGGAGTAAGCCTTGCAAACTATGTGTTGCAGCAAGTCTGCTCTGAAGATAAATCCTAGCATGGATGACACTTTGCTGTAGTTAAAGATGGCCTCAATGGGTTACTTTTACTTCTCAAAGTTAAATTTCTCTGGACAATAAAGAAGTGCATTGGTAATTACCACTTCTCTGATCCATCATTCCTACTGGTGAGTTACATTTTTAACTGAGCATACATAGCTGAGAAGGCCAAATGCCGTTGCAACTGCTATGTCCAGCTGTATTAATAGAAACCCCTCCCACACATATCAAAAGTCAGGTCATGAGATACAAACCTTCTTCTGGGATCTGATGAGGAATAACAAATATTTCTGGTACAGAAAGGAGGAAATATATTCAATGCAGTCAATGCCACACAATACCATGCTAGGCTTTTAAATTCTTATCAGATTAAAATATTTAGAAAGGAATTCCCTTTCCAGAACAAAGCCTCCTTTTATTAAGCAGGTGTAATAATTGTCAAACCCAAATAAAAAGCCCTTCCTAATCACTGTAGAGCAATTATACCTTAGGTTTCAATGATCAATGCAATTTCTCTGTTGCCATTGAGTTTTAATCAGAGCATAGTCATATCAAAAATGTTAATTAGAATGTAGATTTCTACTCAACCTTGCTTAGAAGGAGAAACACATCAATAAAAATAGTGGCATGGATAAATGAACAGGTTGATGAAAAAAACCATTATCATTTATTTGAATGATGAGTATTCCTGTTCTGAAAGCATCTTTGCTGAGGGCAAAGCTTTTAATATATTTAAATTTACCTTCCAAGCACAGAAGGAAACTATTCTCTGGAGAAAATGAAGCTGTCTGGAATATATTTAGGTATGATGAAATAAACATAATGGACCTATTGCAGCATGTTATGGGTTCTTATGATGTACATCTATTCTCAGATACTTTACTTCAGGGCAGTGAAAATGCTGATGACATGATGCGAAGTAACTCAGGCTTCTGCTTTCAGTGGATTTATATCAACTAAAGACCAGGCTCAGATGGTAGCACACTCTGAATAACTTTAAGAAACATGATACTGGAAGTGGATAAGACATAACAGTCTAGGAAACAGCATTCTATTTATATGATGATCATAGTTCCTACACTGTGAGCCTATGACTTTACCTTACACCCAGCTGTGGCACCAGCTTAATGTGGTGCTTCCTCCATTCCTCTGTTGTGCTGACACAACTGCCTGTGGTATGAATCTAACTTAGGGATAGATTATTTTGAAAATTTAGAAGGTAACAGGGCTGTGTTCACATTTTTTTTCCTCCTTAGGTGAATCAGTTCTTGATTTGTCATATGCAACAGAGCTGTGCAGTGACTCTAGTGCTCTACTCCAGTGGTGGAGCATGCGGTGACACAGAAGTGGTGGGAGGAAAGAATGAGTGCAGGAGGGGCATGGTGGTGCCTTAGAGTAGTAGCTCCACTTAACCCTTGCTACTGTTGAACCTCACCTTGAGACTAGCTTGTGACTTATTCCTCCCCTCACAAATATTTTAATAAGCGGTGGCTTCTATTAGGATTTATATACTTCTGAGAACATGGAAACCACAGCTGGTGTTTTTACAAGGCTTTTTAAGTGTTGCCAGGTCCTGAAGCACTTACCCAGGGAAAATGACCTCTGAGGAAATTCTTCTTGAATAGAAATGATTCTGCAACATGTATTACACTGATGTGTCAACCATAAATTAATTGTTCAGGAAGTTGGTAGCACTGTGGACTGTGTGTTTTTATTTTTAGTTAATTATCCTATATTTTAGTTAATTATCCTATATATGTGATGCAACTATTTATTTCCATTCAGCTCTTCAGAATATTTGTGTTTCTGTAATCTGATAAACATCACTTATTCAAGAGGTGTTGGGATATAGGTGTGTGCTAGAGAAAAAGGAACACGAGTTCGTGCTGTTAGTTGGTTTTATCGTGACTCCTATCACAAAGATGACTCTTGTGTTTTCCCTGTCTCTTGTGGCTCATCGTTTCAGATCTTCTAAATAATTCAAAGTTATGTGCTGAACCTGCCTTTCCATTAAAGCACTGGGGCAAAAAACATAATTGATTTTAAGCTTGATACATTTCTGAGCAGTTACATGACCTGGTTGCCTGCCAGAGCATGAGATTGGGTCTG
>VZTM01028512.1:848-27762 GCA_013400555.1 Jacana jacana | reverse complement strand
GTGTGGTCAGCTTTTTTATTAAGATACATAAATCCAAAGGTATTACCATAAACAGAACTGAAAATATAAAGCTATTTTTAAGGCTAACAGCAATTTTCTACTTTAAAAATATGCTGGACATAAAGACAAGTAACTTTTCCATTTCTTGATTTATTTGTGGTCTGTAATGTGAATCTTAAAAAAATGCTAAGTTTGTGTATAGGTTTATTTCATACAGAAATGCATGTAACAATTGCTTGTATTAATTCAAAATAAAATAAAATAAATTATAGCAATTATATTTAGCGGAAAACTACTACAGTGAGACTAAATCATTATGGATTTTAAATGATTCAGAAACATTTCAAGAGAAAAAAAAAAAAAAAAAAAATATTTCATAGGANNAAAAAAAAAAAGAGTATTCCATAGGAAATACCCATTTTCATGCCCCTGTAGACATTCCACTGAGTGAAGTTTCTGACTGATACTGCAATAGAAACTAGTAATCTTCCCCTTCAGTGCTTTGCTTGAATTATACGGTATGGGATTTCCACAGAATTGCCAGGAACCACTCTATGTGACAACAGCCAGACTCTCTTGTGATGTATTTTCCCAGATCTTATTTTCATGGTGGGAGGTGAATAAAACACTAGGTGTGTGTGCAACAAATACTTAACCCACTCAGCAATGCCCATGCGTAGTCGTATCTATTGCCTGCTAGATATCACGGTGCATAAATCACTTAATTGCATAGTGAAATCATCATATGTCTGCAGGAGGAACAATTTACAGAAGGTTTTTATGAGCTCTGGATTTTCTCCAATGTTGTCTGTGCTTTTCTAGCTGGCTTTTTGAGTGACGTATAGTGTGACTTATATAGTGACTTATATAGGGAAAAATCATTAAATGAATGCAGTTAAACAGGAACATGGGAAAAAAATACATGAAAGAGAGGGCAATAAAAGGTTTGCTTCCGTCATACTCCAAAGAGAATACACAAAGAAGTGTGGGTTTATTTTAAAATACATTTTAGTACAAATTACTGCTAATAGACTTACTCTCTACTTTCAAACTAACACAATTACTTTTCTTTCTCTTGCAGAATAATGATATAATCTATTACAATGCAAAAGATGATCAGAATGATGTAAGTAATTTTTTTCTTTTTGTTTCATTGTTTTTAATCTCAGAAAATTAAGGGATTGAAAATTATAACTAAACTTTAAGAATAACATTTAAATATTTTGCAGAAGCAAGAAACCAAGAAACGTAGCAATGTTCAAAAGTTTCCTCAAGAGTCAGATAATACTTTATGTTTTAATTCTCAAAGTCTTTCTTCCCTCACACAGTCTGAGTTACTGATCAGGCAGAGAATGTGCTGGGAGAAAAAAAATCCTGACAGCAGTATCATTCACTTTTTGAAATGGAATAAAATCATAATTATAAGTCTGGAGGATCAAAATGATAAATGTAAATAATTTACTTCACTCTGAAGGAACCATTTTCTGTCCCTGTTTCCCAAGCTCATATTATCTTATTCTGTATTCTGTGCAAGAAATTTTTTACATGAGGGGAAAACAGATGTAAAATGTTATTGAATAACTACTTCCACGCACTTTGTGATCGCTCATATCACTGTAACAAGCTTTGGGGAAACTGAAAATCTAGTCCCAAGTTTTAAAGAAAATGTATGATGTTTCATTTCCTGGTTATACTAAAATTCTTACTTTAAGTGGTTTGAAGCTTCCTATTGGGCTTTAACTATTAAAAATCTTAATGTCTTCTGGGGACAAGACAAGTTATCCTCACCTTCACTTGAGATAATACAACTGCTTGTCTTCATTATCGATGTAATTTATAAAACCATAGAAAAAAATGTTGTAAATGTATTAATCAGAATTGCCAGCATGCTTCATTTGCACTTTTTAATCAAGTATTCTTTAGAGATTGATGGCATCACTATTGTAATTGATGCTTCTGCTGTAAGGCAATTAAGGAAGGTACATAGATCACGTCAAGCAGAGCTATTTGATATGCTTATCTGCAGCTACAAGTACTGAAATTCATCTATAACAAACAAGGCTGCTATCCTTACTTTTAAAATTTGCATGTTTTAAGTACAATCCATTAAAACTGAAATTTGAAAGTCATTGGTCTCTTCTGATTTAAGTCACTAGGACTGAAGATGCTAATCACTTCAAACAGGAATACAAAGTTAAAACATGGGATTTTGAATCTAAATGTACCATACAGTGATGGTGTGAAATAAGAGTCTGCTTTATCTATTATGATTAGATAGGGTTGGGTAATGTCTTGAGGTGACTGCTACAACACAAATTCAAATTGCGTAGGCAAGCCATGAATGGAAATACTGTTCCAGAGTGTATTCTTATTTTCTTCAGGATTTTCCTCAGGATTTTTTTCTTGGCTCACAAAAAAAGAAGTTTATTTCAACAGATGTCTTTTTAAATTTATTTATTTCTGTGACAGTTTTATTTTGGCCTTTTTGAATTGTTGGAACAGAGTTTGTAGCAACCTTTATTATTGAGTTGAGAATAGTTCTTATGAGTTGAGAATAGTTCTTGTGAGTCAGGACCCATCTGTCAAGAAACAAGTGGCCGTCTAGATCTCTAGTACAATTCTTTAGATCCTTAGTTTAAGCAGCACATTCCATGTGGATTATTAGCTAACTTTATATATGAGCAGAAGAAGCAGAATTTGAACTGGATATCACTATAACTTTTGCACGGAGTGGGCTTTGTTGGGAATATGTTATAGATATGCATCCTGATGATATCCGTCTTGTTAAGGTGATAAGAATCAGTTAAATATTTTTGATAAAACACACCAAGTGTGACAATAGCTGGTTTTGTGGCTGTGCCATCATTGTGATCAGTAATCTAACTTGAAAGAAGCAGCAATAAGGATAAGAAGGTGAGTGACCTGGTACTGTGTGGTTATTTTGAGAAAACCTGCATCCAGGTCTCAACTATGTATGCAAATACCACAGACATGTCTGCCTTGCTCCTGCCTGAAAAACTGCTTGAGAGGACTGTTGGGAGCAGGCCCTTTAAGAGGGAGTTACTGAAAGGGCACATATGCAAATAAGTGGAAGTAAGCGAAACGAAGTATAGTGAAGGCGAAACAAAGCGTGGGAAACAGCAAATGACACAAATGTTGTAGCCAATCATGGGGCAACTTTAAGCCTGTGGAAAGTGCGTGGAAAGCTCGTGGACAATACCCCTCTCCCTATCCGAAATGTAGTGCTTAGCGAATGAGGACCTGTAACTGTAGAACGGTGTGGTGTTTCCTGGGAATGCTCCCTGGTGCTTCCTGATGTGTGCTTCCTGGGAGTGCTCCCTGGTGCTTCCTGGGTGCTTCCCGACTGTGAGTGCTTCCTGGGTGCGCTTCCGGATTCGGGTGCTTGCTGGAATGGCTTCCTGATTGATGGCTTCCTGATTGATTGCGTCGGGCTCGACTGCTCCTGGCCGCGGCAGAGGACTTAGGTGGCATCATTTTTTTAGAGAGAGTGATTTTAATACAATCATATCTGAAGCACTGGCCAGTAGAACTGCTTTTACCATCCATTCTTTGCTGTCTCTAACAAATTGATTTTATTTTTTTTCTTCTATGCTATGAACCTTTATTTTATTACAGGACATGATATAATGTGTCTCTTTCAGTGCACGTAGGAAGAATTAGTAGACTAAATTTATTTATTAAAATTAAGTATCTAAACTAGTGGATACTACTAGAGAATTGTTCAATTTATTTTAAGATAGATGTCTAAAGTTAGTTGAATTACTTCTGACTGTGTGGTACTCTCTGTTGACCAGCTTCCTATTATGGACACCTTTAGATCCTCACTTTTTGATGCTGAAGAATTAGAAGAGATTAAATTCACATGTCCTGTCTGCCAGTCTTTATTTGTCTCCACTCTTACTTTTAAAATTATAGCTTGAGCAGAACAGTCATCAAACCCAAACTCTGTATTTTTTCTGGTATATGTTAATCCACTGTGCTATAGTTTGCTTTCCTTCTTCCTGTTTATGTACCTCATTCAGGAGATCCTTCTCTCTTATTTTTCATCTGCTATCTCTAGGGGCCTTTCTGAATGTAATGACTGTGTTTGCTTGGACTTAAAAAAAAAAAATAGGCAAAAAAGCATGAGAAGACCAATCATTGTTTGGCCTTTGGATTTCTCAATCTCTCAGATAAAACAATCAATTTGTAACTCCTTAGTCCCTCAATCAGTAATATACCTTCTATACTCTTCATCCTACAACAGCAATTAAATTCTATGTGCTTATTTCACCCACAGCACTGTAATGTGTGAGCACTTCATGATAATTAATGAGTTTTATCTTCACAACAAGGTAGGAGGTATTATATTCCCTTTTTTTCATATCTCATAGGAAGATAATGGCCAAACTTCTAATTCAATACAGGTCTCAGGTTTTCATTCACCGTCCTATTCCCTAGAACCCTTTCAGTTTGGTATATTGCAGTCCTTGTCGTGCATTTTAATTTGCACGTCAAGCACCTGTGTCTTATGACTCTGGACAAATGCTGGACAAGTGCTTATGACTCTGGACAACTGAGTGGTACCACATTAAGATGCCCTTTCCCATAAGTTTTGATACTGCTTTGCCTGTTTTCTCTTCCTGTCCTTTGTACCTCACCTCACCTCACCCTATTTACAGTCATCTTTGCTCCACTCTTCAGTTTTTCCCTTTTTTTTTTTTTTTTTTTGTACCAGTCTCCATTTTATTTCCAGTGATTGCTCATCTTCTTTATAGAACCTTTGTAAATCTCTTTTTCCTGTTTCCACATATTCAGGTAATCCACATCTTTGCTATGCACTAATTTGCTCAATTGCTGAATTTTTATTTTTCCTTCATTTCTTCATTAATATTTCTGTCATCTTCTCTTTGCATCTTGCTCCTTTCCTACCTTTTTTTTAGTTTAATTTCTTGTCATGATTTTATAAACTTCTTGCACAAGCCAAAAGAGCTTAAGGAAAAGAAAATTGAATTTTTTCAGTGATTTAACTGGAAGGAGTAAGCATTACAAATAAACAAATGTTTCTTTAATGTGAAACCAGCCATGCCTCATTGGAAGTTTGCAGCTCCTCTGCAGGTCTTGCTCATTAAGCTTTAATTTGGAGCAGCCGGTTGCATCTCCTGGCAAGAGCCATGTCCCTAGTTAGCCCAAGTGATTTATTAGAGTGTTCCTTCATGCAACCCCATGGTGGACTGTAGTCACGGCTAACAGTGCAGTACTTGTGCTGTCTTTGTTCATGTATTAAGTGATAGTAGCATTTCTTACTTTATTTTACTGAATTAACATGAAGGCTCTAGAATTACAGGTCACTTTGTGGAGTAAGCGCCTGCACAAAATGTGAATTCACCTGTGACTAGGGTCAATGTGTGCGTTCCACCAGAGAGGAAATCTGGAGCATGCCTATGGCTATTTTAAACATGAAAACCAGTTCTTTATTGCTTTCTAAAATTTGCAGGGAGAAACATTTTAAAAGTGATAAGCTGGTTTTGCCACATGGCTTTGATAGCATTCCTAATTCAGTGGTTCCTTGTTATTTTCGAATAATATGTGAAATATTAGATCTCCTTGAGTTTAAAACAATAGCATAAAGGCAGCTGTCAAGTTCCTTGATTCATTGTTTGGGTTTTTTTTTAATAGTAATGATGAAAAAATATGTATCTACATTAAGTTTAAAACTGTCATAAAACTAAGAAAAGATGATTAGGTGTGAATGTAAGCATCATTTCAGAAAAATTCCTGGTTGGTTTAAACGTATCACAATTGTGGGCAAATAAGATGGAATGCATCAGATGGAGAAAGAGGAAGTGATTTTAACATCTTTTGTCTGGTCTTCTGTAAATGTTTAAAAAAAACCTAAACAAACCTTACTTTGGAAAATGTGGGTAAGCTATAACTCGTTTTCTTTCTGTCCACTAAATCCATCTCCCATTTTAACATGGAGAGCTGAAAGATTAGAACATTTTTAAACAGGACACATCTCCCCCACGTGCTTCTGAAAGGACACAGCCTTTTTAGAAAGGCTTTTTAAGAAAAAAAAAAAATTCCCTCCGCCAAACTTTCTGTACCTATGAAGGTTTTCCAGCAGGACATGATACTGCAGCTGTCTGATGAAATGATATTGACATACATATTTTTCATATTTTCTGTTTAATGTTACATCTGTTGATGGTGTTTGATAGAATTAGGCATGTGGAAATTTCATCAGAAAACACCATTTAACACTTGTTTTAGATGATTTTTGTGCATTCTCAGAGAATCGTGATTCTGTAATGGGCTAATGGCTCAATTTGTAAATAGACTGAAATATTGGTTGATTGATGTTTGATGGAGGTATTTTGAATTTGGACTGAGAACTTGGGCTGCATCTGTGCCAGAATTATCCTGATTCTTGGCAATATGACATGGATTTTATTGAGCTTTTGTTTGTTTGGAGTTTTTTTACCTTCTCACATAATGGGTATTAGCTATACAAAGAAATGCCCTATTCTGACCTTTTTGTTTTTACAGAGACATGGGAGGCATTTTGCCAGGGTAGTTTGCTCTCAGACTGCCCTAAACTGCAAGAGGAAAAGCACACTTTTGCTACTCTAAGTTACATCTTCTATCATGAAAGACAATCGGAGTAGGACTGTTGATATAACCATATAGGGAACATTTTTAAAGCCTTAGAGAAGTTCATTAAAACAGGAATTTCTAATCTGTTATAAATGTCATACTTTTAAACTACATTTCCATTTTTATTAAAATATGTATTGAATATTAACCTATATACTTTGATACTAGCATATAGTACTTAGAATTAATAATTAAGTCTACAATACATTTAAAATTTTATTAAATTTTGAAAAAAAATCCATTTGAATTAATATGTGGGAAAGCGAACTGCCTAAAAAGGAATAGATATAGAAGATACAGGAAAGTCCTTTTAAGATGCACAAAGAATCTTATCCTTAATATATGGGGAGTAGGAGTAAGCAGAAAAGCCAAATTTTTATGGGTTTTGATCTTACGTCTGTTGTTGATACTCTTTATACAAGAGGGCTTATTGTTCTTATTTGTAGTAATTTCATGGTACTTTGACTTCCAGACCTTTCAGGAAATGCGTACTCCAGTGCTTTTTCTGGGCATTTTCCTCTCTCATATCTGGAATCCAGTGTTATAATTGACAGTGTGATTTGGATGCCATTCTTTGGAAAATGAGCACCAAAACTGATGGTGATGGCATGATTGACACTGCTTTTGCACCCAGACTTTATGTATCGTTCAGTGGGAAATGTGTGTCTTTTACCAACTATCACTGCAAAACTTGTCAGGCCTTTCCATTTCAAGCTTACCTTTATAGGTAAGCTTGAGTCCAACCCAAAGGGAGAAGAGGCATTCCTTTGAGCTTCCTATTGAAATTATAATAATCTATTGCCACAGGGAGTAAGGGTACTTTTTTTTTTTTTTTTTTAAGTATTCAGGTTAATAAACTAGGTGTCAGGTTTATATTCCTGTATTCAAATTTGTGCAAGTCGTCTCTTCTCCCAAATGAATATATGTTCAAGGCTGCAATGAAAAATACATGATAATGAAATATATGAGTGCCCCATAGCTATCTCCTACCTGTGAAAGAGGGTTATGAAATAGTAATGGCAAGTGATAACTGTAGTTGTCAGTGTCCTAAAAAAAGATGAGGATGTTCTTAACGTGGAGGATCCTAACGTGAAGGCAAATTTGCACAAAAAAGCAGTGCTTGAAGTCTCCCCGTGGAGGCTAAGTTTATGCCTCACCAAAGATCAGGATTCAGCCCTAAAGCTAGTGATTCATCAGCTTAATGGAAAATTTCTTCCTTTGGGATATTTCCTACTAATATCCAATGCATGAGTGATAACAATTGCAGTGAATGCAGTGTAGCTCTTTATTGGTAAATAAAAGCAATTCCAAAAAGCTGCAATTTTTATAGCATGTTTATAGCTTTTGAAATAGTGATTTTTAGCAAGCACTTTGTTGTGTGATTATAGATAGCAATGTTGTACAAGTGTTTTAACATGTCACTTTGAAATGTGCTGGTCACACTGAGATTTTGAAGTAGTATAAAAAATCCTGAATGACTGGATCTGATACTTTCATATTGATTGAAGGTAGAAGTAGGCTTTGAAAATTGCAAGGCAGATCAAGAAAACTGCAATAGAGCACTTAGAATATTTTAATAGGATTTACTATTAAGACTCAAGACAGCTAAATCACCAAAATCTTTGAGTTGTGTTTTCAAGTTTAAGTTAAAAACAAGAATGGAAATGTGCAGATGTGTCCTCTGTGGTTCTGCTGATCTACTGCTTATTCATATCTCAGACAAAATAAGTGACCAAACGAACCCTTCATCAGAGGTATGGCTGAGATTAGGAATAATGAAATTACACAGTTGGATTTTGTATTCAGTTTGTATTTGTGGCAAAGGTGACACTCCGGAATCTCCACTCTGGGAAACATATACAATTATTATTAGTTGATTGGGGGATTACTATGCAGTTCTGTGTTTCTCAGATGGCATGAAGTGCTGCTTTACTAGGAGACATAATACCACATTGGCTTTCTTGGAGGTACTTTCAGAGTGGCTTATGATTCTGACTATATCCTGAAACAGGAAATAATCTCTGCATTGCACCGTTTGGGGATTTTCAGGGAGCTCCCTGTAGTGTAAGTGATTTTAAATGCAGTTCCTCACCTGCTCCTGCTCTGCCCTGCCCCACCCCTACCCCCTACAGTGTTTTGAGCCCCATTAGTGTTAACTTAGAGAATCACACCAAAAAAAATTAGATTACAAACACTTCTGGAGGTCGTGTAGTCCAACCTCCTTCTCAAAGAAGGAATTTACTGTTATTAATGTTCTTATGACATGGAAGACCATACAAATTAAGAAGAAAAAGCAATAAACAATTAGTATGCTGCAGTATGTACAAAATCTGGACCTAACCAGTATGACTGAAGATAAGAATGTGCTGTGAAACACGATTGGTTGACAGCTTAGCAAACCATGGCATAGAAAACTGCATCAGATAAAAAATCAAATTAATTAAATGTTCACATTCAATGGGTATTATAAGTAATTCCCAATGAAGTACTAAAATGATTTTACAGTTCTTATTCTCCAGGGTTGTGATCTTTAATCAGATATGAGGGTGGTAAAAGGTAGGCAGTGTAATTTATTCCAATAAACAGTAGAACAGTCTCTAATTTGAAATTTAATTGGATTATGTATTAAAAATCTGGATTATCCAGAGTACATTTTGGTGTTGAAATTGTAGATGACCAAGTGTTCTATGAGACTTTGTCAACAATGGATATTTTTTCATTACGTTTGATTACTCAAATGGGATATGACCACAATAATTTGAATGAGGTTACAAATTTTAAAAGATTGTTTTTTGTTGTTGTTGTTTTGTTTTGTTTTTGTTTTGCTTTGGTTTTTTTTTGTTGTTTTTAATAGCTCACTGGTCCTTTCTGAACTGCTTATAACATTTTAATCAGTTAGAGTAAGATGTGATTTTATTCTACTATTCCTAGTGTTGACTAATGATATCATCTTAGCCAGTCAAGCCTCTATCAAAGTCAATACTCAAGTAGGCAGTTCTGTGCAAGACATGATACCTGAACAGCAGTCAGAAAAATTGCTCTTAGTGAACATCCTAGTCCTAAATTCCTGAGTTTTGCCCAGGCCATCACTCCATGTAGAAGAGAATCAAGTTGAGAGATTCAGAATGGGTTACTACACATATATATGGGTTACTTCACTCTCTCTATATATGTTCTTATGTTTATATATATGAGTATATAGTCTTATTTAACATGTTTCTGTTGTCTAACAGATAAAGTAATAATATTTAAGTTCTGAGCCAACTGTGTGTACAAATTGAGCAAGAAGGGAAACAACCATCATGGCTGAGTCATGACCTCCTGGTCAAACTAAAAGCCAAGAAGGAACTGCATGAGTAGTTCAGGCAGGATCAGATGTCCTGGGAAGCGTATAGGGATGCTGCCCAGTTATCTAAGGATGAGGTAAGGAAGGCAATGGCACAGCTGGAGTTGAACCTGGCAAGGGATGCTAAGAATAACAAGAAGGACTTCTACAGGTATGTCAGTCAGAAAAGGAAGGTTAAAGAAAGCATACCTCCCATGATATACAAGAATGGCAAACTGGTAACACTAGATGAGGAGAAGGCTGAGGTTCTTCATAGCGCTTCTCCTATGAAGACAGACTGAGAGAGTTGGGGTTGTTTAGCCTGGATAGGAGAGGGCTCTGGGGAGACCTTATAGCCCCTTCCAGTACCTAAAGCGGGGCTACAGGAGAGATGAGGAGGGATTCTTTGTCATGGGGTGTGGCAACAGGACAAGGGAACACGGTTTTAAACTGAAAGAGTGGAGATTTAGAGTAGATATCAGGAAGAAATTATTTCCTGTGAGGGTGTTGAGGCACTGGAACAGTGCCTCAGAGAAGTTGTGGGTGCCCCATCCCTGGAAGTGTTCAAGGCCAGGCTTGGTAGGGCTTTGAGAAACCTGCTCTAGTGGGAGGTGTCCCTGCCCATGGTAGGGGGTTGGAACTCAATGATCTTTAAGGTTTTCTCCAACTCAAAACATTCTATGATTCTTATTTTATTTATAATTCTTTTGGTCGAGTTTTGTCCTTAAGAGTAGACGGAACAATGATCTTAGTCTAGCTGAATGAAGACCACAGTCCCCCACTGACACACAAACAAGGATGCAGTAAAGTGTTTGCCGTTCTGTCACAACCACTTAAATGCACTTGACAGCTTTTCCACAGCTGGAAAATCAATCTATCAAAAAGGAAATAAGAAAAGTTATCAGATGGCAATGCACTCATGACATTATCTAAAATGCTGTGAAAGTATTACGGTATTAGAAATGTATTCTTGCTGCCTCTTCAAAATTCACTTCCCTCTATCTTGTCCTTAGAAGTGCCATTCCTATCCTTTGCTTGCTGCGGGCGTATTGCTATGCCCTGCGCTTCAAGCAACATTTCATTTTACTCTCCCTGTCAGGGCCAGCCCTTACTTTTTATTAGGACCACAAGCAGCGTTGGAGGGGCTGCATGTGTACTTCTACTGGATTCCTTTCTTCAGGGAGGGAAAAAAGCCCAGCAGAACAGCAAAACTGATTTTGTAAGTAACTAAGTGTAGGAAAAATTCTTTGCTTATTTTGTATAGGATAACTTCTGTTTGTATAGAGTAGGTCTGGAAGGGGACTAAAAGAAGCCTAGGCAGTGAGACTCAATTGTTTAAAATTTAATATTTAGAAATGTCAACAGATACTCAGAAATCAAAGAGGGGCAGAAACCTAGAGATAAAAATATAAGATCTTTAGAAATCTGCAAGGAAGGACAGAATAAGAATTTTGATGTCCCTAATGCTGTAATAGAATCATAGAATCATAGAATCATAGAATCATTTAGGTTGGAAGAGACCCCTGGGATCATCAAGTCCAACCATCAGCCCTACTCTACAAGTTCCCCCCTACACTAGATCTCTCAACACCACATCTAATCTGCTCTTAAACACAGTCAGGGAGGGTGACTCCACCACCTCCCTGGGCAGCTGATTCCACTGACTGACCACTCTCTCCGTGAAAAATTTTTTCCTAATGTCTAGCCTAACCCTACCCTGCTGCAGCTTGCAGCCATTCCCTCTTGTCCTGTCGCTCATTGCCCGTGAGAAGAGACCAGCACCAATATCTCTACAGTGCCCTTTCAAGCAGTTGTAGAGAGTGATGAGGTCTCCCCTCAGCCTCCTCTTCCTCAGACTAAACAACCCCAACTCCCTCAATCGATCCTCATAAGCCTTGTTTTCCAGGCCTCTCACCAGCTTTGTTGCCCTCCTCTGTACTCGCTCCAGCACCTCGATATCTCTCTTGTGCTGAGGTGCCCAGAACTGGACACAATACTCAAGGTGTGGCCTAACCAGTGCTGAGTACAGGGGGACAATCACCTCCCTACTTCTGCTGGTCACACTATTCTTTATGCAAGCCAGGATGCCATTGGCCTTCTTGGCCACCTGGGCACACTGCTGGCTCATGTTTAGCCTCCTGTCGACCAGCACCCCCAGGTCCTTTTCTGCCAGGCAGCTCTCCAGCCACACTGCCCCAAGCCTGTAGCTATGCATGGGGTTGTTGTGGCCCAAGTGCAGGACCCGGCACTTGGCCTCGTTGAAGACCATGCCATTAACATTGGCCCATCTATCCAGTCTATCCAGGTCCCTCTGTAGAGCTTCCCTGTCCTCAAGCAGATCAACACTCCCACCCAACTTAGTGTCATCTGCGAACTTACTAATAGTGTTTTCTATGTCCTTATCTATATCATTGATGAAAATATTAAAAAGGAAAGGCCCTAGTACTGAGCCCTGAGGAACACCACTTGTGACCGGCCGCCAGCTGGATTTAACTCCATTGAGCACCACCCTTTGGGATCGTCCTTCCAGCCAATGCTGGATCCAGCAGATCGTACGTTCGTCCAGGCCATGAGCAGCCAGTTTTTCCACCAGAATGTGGTGGGGGACAGTGTCAAATGCTTTGCTAAGATCCAGAAATATTATATCCACTGTCTTCCCCCCATCCAACAATCGGGTCATCAATAGTTCTAATTCCATCACCACATTCAGTCTCTAAAATGGCATCAGTAAGGACAGCGAGGTTTTATACAAAGCACAGTCCCTAGATACTAGGGCAATGGAAAATACTAGCAACACCTTTCTTCCTATTTTACATACGTATGAGAGAAGGCAGGTGCCATTGTTTCTTACTGGAAATCGATTCAGGAATGAAAAAAAATAAATCACTGTTATTCTTTGTCCCAATGCTAATTTTGTTCTGATGCTTTGAGCAACTTCTGTGTTGTTCCTGACAGGAGTTTGCTTTCAGAAAACAGCTGAAGGTTGCTTTAGTTTGGTTGCATTTTTTCTGTGTTTCATCGACGGGATTTTTTTAATTAATATCACTTTTTTGATCTTCAGTTTTCACCAGCTAAAGTAAGCAAAACCCAGTATGTTTTATTTTTGTAGAAAAGATATTTCATTTTTACAGAATCCGGTACTATTCAACTGAATGAAAATTTACTAGTAGGGGTACAAAATCCACTCATCTTTCTACAGCTGTGATGATGAAAAGTAACTGAATGCTACGGAAAGTGATCAGGTTATGTTTGGCTGCAGTGACATGGGCAGCGAAACTGCATTGGAGTTTCTTGAAATGACCTTGATTCATTTTCTTTTAGTGATTGTTTGCTTTTTCTATAGGCATCTTTGAGTGATACTTCTGGGAATAAAGCTTCCAGTTACCTCATGTACATACAGTAATTTCTGTTCACAAAGCCCTTGAGAGAGAAGTGGCATTGTTTCTGCTATGTATTTGGCTTACAAAACCCAGAAAGTAACCTCCAGTTTATTTTAGATCATGCCAGAAGTGACTTATGCAAGTTCACAAAAAACTGCTACAGAAGAACCCATTTTACCTGAATTTTAGCTGCTATATCAATTTCCCTTTATTCTGATGGTGAACGGTAGACAAATGAAAAAATATTTTATTTATTTAAAAAAAGAAAAAAAGGCTTAAAATGGCACAGATGTGAACTGAAAAAAAAATGGATTTTATCTGCCTCACAAGGGAAGGAGAAATTGGTCTGGAGATTCATTGCAGAGAAATGAGTGAGTTATTTTGCTGACTGTCAGTGGTAGGTAACAATGTAATTCAATAAGTGAAGGCCAGGTTTGAATAGATAGAAAATTAATCTTCAGCCACTGTCTCCTGTGGGATTTTCCGGTGCCAGTATTGATTGCATTTCAGCTCCTGACTTGAGAGAGAAATTGGTTAGAGTTGTATTTTAATTATATTCACATTCTGTATTACTTTCCTTCAAAATATGTCATTTACTACTTTCCTGAAAACAAAGTTTAAGCGGGTATTAACACTGTACCAACCAATGCTAAAATTTCTCAGGCTTTTGATAGGAATAACAGACTAAAATAATTAATAACATTGAAGTTTTCCATTTTAACCTGCTTTTTCTTTTTCTTTTTTTTTTATTTTTTTTTCTCCCAATTTAGATATAGGTTAGTTGAAATTCATAAATTTGGCAAATGAAAACTAAATAGTTTTTACTTGATACAGAAGGATCCACTGTAAACATTAGATGTGTAAGGCATCTGGCACAGCACTAGTCTTCTTGGTCAGGAGGTAGTGGCCCAAGTGAGTGCAACACTAATTTGCCTGCAGTGTTTCTGATAATTGCCTGTTGCGTGCTGAGCTAGCACAGACACCTGTAGATTTAATAGAAAAATTAATCCTTTGTGAAGGAAACTACAGAAATTTTAAAGGAATTTGTCATTTGTTGTTTCTGGGTTTTGGGGGGCAGATAGATGCATTGATTCAATATGAAAGTTGCACATCAGAAAATACTCCTGGGAAAAGTCAACAATTGGGATGCAAAGGCTTCTAGGTTATCTTATAAATTTCTGATAGATCCACTGCCCCTCATCAAGGCTGCAGAGGCAGATATAAAATGCAGTTCAGATGAAGTAGATGAATCAATTAAATTGAGAAAAAACTACTTGAAGAGGTTTTAGATTCAATTTTTGGTTTTGGTGTCATGGAATATTGGTAGGAAGAATAGTAGATCCAGTCTCTATCATAGCCATTCTTAAAGAAGTTGCTGCATGGATACACTGTTAGAAATGTGGGAAATAGACTTTGTGTTTGAAAGTTTAATGAATTCAGGTGGATTATTTAAATGCTTTCATTTTCAACAAAGTTTAATCCAATTTTGTCAGTAGACCTGAAGTTTCTTCCATAGCACATAAGTGATGGGAGAGGAGGAAAGTTAGTATTTATTACTTGGAATGAAACTGAAATACCAAGCAGAAGAAACATGTTAATTATATATTTAGATGCTTCAGGAATTTCTGTTAAAAAATGTAATAAAACTGTAGTATGAAAATATCTGTGCAAGACTTGCTGTGGTCAAAAATTGTACCCACCCTCTTTTCTTCCAGAAGTTTAGTAGACTTGTATTGTGAGATTCATCTCACCTAACTCTAGACAGCTGTGTCGCAGACTTCTCCATCTAAGCGAATTGCCCTAGGACTGTCTTTATAGTTGATGGGAAACAGGAGGCAATTCTAAGGCAGGATTCATGTCATGGGAAAAAAGGTGTCTAATTGCGATGAGATGAATTGCACTCTAAAAGTGCCCATTTCTATTCACTGGCTGTGAAGGCAGCCTGGGGTGATGAGCTCAATACTGCTGTGTTGTTGAAATCAGTGCATGGCACAGGTTAGATGAGTCCTTTTGTGTTTCCAAAGAAAAACACCTCCTTGAAACCCATCTGAGACTGCTGCTTACTTCAGGCAACATTTGAACCTATACTTCATATAATATTTATCCATAACCTGGTAATGAATCAGATGAAGAAATATATGCAATTAAATTAGATTACTTTGTGAGTAATTTAAAACTTAGCTGTCTATACTTTGTTAGGGGATAATAGACACTTTGGCAGTGTATAAAGAATAACCTCACCACACACTGCCCAGACAGGTCCTTCTTTGTCAGCACTATTTTTCAAACGTGACATGTTGTCAAAAATTTATGACTCTTTAGTATTAAAAATATCATTATAATTGCCTACAATAGTTGGCCTGAGTAATGATATGGTATCATAGTTGATTCATTATTGATGCAAGTGGCAGTCTACACATGCCATGGGGCCTCCTGGTCCAGATGCAGCTGAGCCAAGTGAAGACATTGCAACCTCCCCTCATTTTCCACACTTCATGCAATTTTTGTACCTAAGTTACAGTAAGCCTCCGCTTTTCAGAATTTTTAACGGCTAGTCCAGATGATTCATTTAACTGGAAGGAATCAGGAGGCTGGAGAGCAGACAGGCAAGAGAGGATGGGAACCCAAGGCAGGCAGGTGGACACCTGAGTGTTTCAAATCTTTCCACCAGGCAGCTGTAGCCAGGAGAAATGAGATCGCATCAAGACTTAATATTAAAATAAACCGAGGGACAAAACCTGTGTGAAACAGAAGTTCTGAGAAGGCTTAATTTCCTTTCTTTGTTTAGATATGCACCACTATTTCTGAAAAATGTAGTTATGAAATGTATATTAGTGGTATAATTTTAAGATTTGTGTTTTACTGTATAAACTACAGAGTGAAAAAAAAGAGATATATAGTATTTATATTTAAGATTCAGTACAAATTATTACTTGTAACAAGAGGTAGAGTATTTACCTTGCATTATGGGTGCATAACTTCTGTGCACTTGTGAAATTTAGATGTGTAAGGTGTTAGGCTCTCGCTTCTCTTTTGCAGCTGTTAGTTTCATTGAATTGCATCAGGTACCTCATAATTCAAAGTGAAGTATACACAAATATTGCTGGATCTGGAACAAATAAATGTTTCTACACAAACGCAAAATGTTAGCTACAAAAGAGTCTGTTATGTAAAAAGAGGCAAATGCCAATGCAAATGTTTTTAACATGCTTTGTAATATTTTGCCCTTTCCATGTCTTTTTTTAAAAAGCCTGAAAAGAATGACACTGAATCTGGCAGCCAGAAAATCAGACCTGTATTTGAAGAAGATCCTGTTTTCCGACGGCAAACGTCATACCAACATGCAGCAGTCCACATACCAACAGATATATACGAAGGCTGTAAGTAGCATGTGAACAAAGCAATTTTATTTTAATACCAAGCTTATTATTTGTGTCCCAGTCTGTAGAATAAATGGCATCCAAACACAATTTTCATCTCCTTTTTAAGTAAATATTTGCTGTTACTGTCTTTTTTTCTTCTTTCAGTAGTCCTTCAGAGATGTGCTCTATTAGGCAGCTGGTTCACCTTATGAATTAGTAGGAGTTAAAGGCATCCGTTAGTATTGGATCTGTGTTTCAGATAGGGAACAGGAGGTGAAACAAAACTCTTAGATATTCTAATATTCTTATCCATCTTTCTCTATGCTGTGTTCTCATTTAATACAAACAGTTCTTGACAGCTCTTCTTTACATGGTTTTGGCCTCAGGCAGCGATGCGTACTGAAAACATTATTGTGTATCCTGAAAGCATATAAAGTTCAGGCAAATAACATGCTGTGTGAGATAGCAGTACTTATAATGCTAACAGGGCAGTTCCAGAATTGCAGTAACAGACTTTAGCAGAGAATTTGAATAAATTCTTTCGAAACTATGTCAAAAAGAATATACACACACACACGCATATATATAAACATGCATATACTACTGAGGAATCTTTAATTGCATTTCAAAATCAAATATTTATCTTTCAAGATGAAAATAACTTTTTTTTTTTTCCTGTGGTCATCATCAAGAAAAAAATCATTATCTAATAAAGACATTTCAGCGTTCAAAATGGCTACATATTTTTAGAAAAGGGGAGGAAAAATGAAATAAGACCCATATTTTTAAGGTTTGGGGTTTTTTTGGTTGGTTGGTTGGGTTTTTTTTTTTGTTCGTTTTTTTTTTTTTACTTTAGGGCTCTAAGATCAAGTATGCAGTCTTTCTCCTCTTTCAAAATCTCATCAAGAAGAGAGAGACCCTAATGTGACCTGAGCTCTTTAAAATTCATGGCCATGGTTGCTTGCAGCTTATATAAATGACACAGGGATGAAAATGGAAATGTCAGTATGATGGGGGAAAGAATCATAGTAGCTCGTATTCTTATATGGTGTGCTTGACTGACAGACATAGAGGATTATTCTGGGATTCTGGCTTTAATAAGTGGTAAAGTGCACCTTAATTGCAGGATTACCGTGAAGAAACAGGCCATTTCCGTTGGTTTTGTCTGAAGAGAATTGATTTTTCACTGTTAAAATTCTGTAAAACCTTGCCTCCAATCATTAGGCTATTTGTAAACACAATGTGACCTTTGACATAAAATTGTCATCATAGCAGCAGGTAAAATGTTTTGTTGAATTTAACATTTTAGATGGTATTCCTAAGGACACTTATGTTATTTAAAAATACATGCTGGCTAATGTTACTGTACAGCCCATTATCCAAAAAAGGAATATTTACAACTTCAGTAGCTAATAAAATTATAATAACAGACTGAAATGTACATTTTTTGAGAGAGGTAACTGCACATGCATCATAAATGGTTCATGAGAAATTAATGGTTCTTTGGGTCTGGATATCAGATTGGTTACCAGAGATGTGGAAGCCTAGAAAATTACTGGGAACTCTTTAATTCTGCATCAGCAAAATCCTCTTTTTGGGTAGTTGGGTAACTTTTGGTTACAGATGGTGCTTTCAGAAATAGCAGCTTGAGAATATCTAAAAATCACAGATTTCATATTCTTAAACAGAAAATCATCACCAGGTTTATTTTACAGTAACAAAGTTCATGTGTCGTCTGAAATGAAGTGAGCAATTGCAATGTAATCATTCACTAACAAATTTTCCAAACTAGAGTTTAATTTTCTTTTCACAAGTGATATTATCCACAAGCAAATTGTATAACTCTAGGAGTGATAATGGATCTTGAACACCATTGTCATTTTTATTGCTGTTCACATGAGCTAAATTGTCATTTGTTGATAGAAATTTCAGCGCCTGCTATAGTAGTGAACACTACTCATACATGTTTTTCCCCCCCCTATTGTATATGATTTGTAGGGTGCCAAGAGAAACAAAGAATGTGTCTTTGAATGTCACACAAAAAGGTTTCAATGACTAGACATTTGACTTGCCTAGTCTTCTTTGAGGTTGGTTTTCACTTCTATTGCTTCTTAAAGTAGCAAGCTGTTGTCTCTAAAGGAGAGGGACAATTACATTTAGAGCCACACGTGTTTCTCAATATGAATTTCCACTCTCATCTGGTGATCATGTTTTGTGCTGTTTATTATTTTTTTGTATGAAGCTGGGAATTTGAGGATCACTGACTCTTAATCAATATGTTGGCTGTGGCAATCTTTCTTCCCTAGTCACATTTCATTTTTAGTGCAGTTATTAGTTATGATTTTAAAAATAGGAATCAAAAATCCAATTTCTGTAATGAAATTCCAAATGTATGGATCCGTTCTCCATTTAGCCCTTTGAAACTGGTACAGCTAGTAACTCTTTAATGATATTCCACCTATTTAATGCTGACAAAAAACCATTCTATAAAATGTTATTTTTCTTCTTACATATATGGTGATTTGCTTATTTTGAAATACAGTGATGACCTAGTTGTGAAGTAGTCCATCTTAGTTCTTCATAGAAACACATGAGAAACCATTACAAAATATCCATTCACTACATCCAGGGTATTTACCTTTGGGGTTATTTCCTTGCAGAAATGAATATTGTGAAAGTTGTTTTTCCTTTCTCTCCACTGTATCTGGTGCTAAAATCTTGGTAGAGAGAGGGAAAAGTCTAGGGAGTTAATTTATTTGCCTGTATTACAGTCACACCACAGAAGAGGGAAATCCCAATAAAATAGACCCCAATCAGGCTTTTAATTCAATATTTTTCAAAAGTTCTGTTTAGGTTTTGAAATAAAATCAATCTGCTGCTGAAAACAGAACAGCCCCTCAGGTTGTCTTTCCACCACATGTACTGCCTCTCCTATTGGTAATAACAGAAGTCTTATTTCTAAATCTCTGTTAAAACTGTACCCTGCTTATCCCTAAGCAGAATGTGGGACCTGCAGGCCAGAAGTAAGAGGAAATCCTCGACGCAAGGCAAGTGAGGTCAATCTGCCTGGTGGGTACCACCACACATTGCCCTTACTGTCTGAGATGCATCACGTACCATCTGCTGCCATGATTGCTCTAGATGTAAGTCTGTGCTGGTGTTACAGTTTTAGGAAAGGTGTTAGGCAAAGAACACAAACAAGGACTGCTTTGTGTGTGCGTGCATGTGGTTACTCCTGCTTTACTTCTTCTAAATCAGAAATTGAAATATTGCTTCCACATGCCACCACTTGATTAGCATTGAAGAGTTGATTAAAGTGTCAAATTGACAGTAATGTGTCTTGATCATGATGACATCACTTTGAATACATTTGGACAGATACCAGCAAGAAAAAAGGTTTCCCCAGCTCACAACCCATTAAAATAGTCATAACCAGAGTTACAATTAATTGATGGTTCTTATAGTTTAATGAGCATGAAACATACATACTGTGTTCATACCCTCATTTTATTGGGATGGCAGTCAAAATTTTTCTGCTCTTTAAAATTTTCTAAGATAAATATTTGATTTTGATAGCAAGTTTGGTAGTAAACATCAGTTTGTACTGGTGCATCATATTTGTAAATACTGAGATGTTAATTAAATGGTTTAACATAACAGTGATTAGTACAGAGGAACAATTAAAACATTTAGGAATACCTTGAAAAATTCTGGTTTGATGCTACAGTAATTTTTATCCTGACTAGAATTTTATCTCTGACTGGAATTTTTGTACTATCAAACATTTTATTCACTTTCTGGATTTCTGAAAATTCCAAGTTTTCTGTCTTCTTGGGTAGCTCAAGCTATGAGCTTGAAAGGAAGAAATATTTTTTTGGGAAGAAACTTAAAAATATTGGGAAATAAAACCATTTGAACAAGAATATTCAATCTAAAAAAAAAAAAAAAAAAAGCCTTCCCCATACTAACTTCAAGAAAGTAGGAAAAAGTGCATTATCATTTATTCATGGAAGTTCTTAAGGAAGGTCTCATGGAACATCTTAATAAATATGATTTATTTCAGAATCAAATTATTGATAAAGTGTTGTGTAAATATTTTGGCAGTACCTTTTTGGAAAACTGAAGGAGCAATAAAACTTGTTAGTACTTTTTTGTGCTCAGTTTAAATAGCAAGAACAGACAGGCAAGACAGTTTTCTTTAGTTAAACTACTTGATTCAAAATATTTTAATATTAATGCTGTTAATGTATTTTGGTTATAGCTGAGAAACTGAAGCTATTCAGAACTACTTTTCACAAGTTCTCTGCTACTGGATAAATGGATAGTGTTGTTTTGCTACAGATGGGACTGAAGAATTATTGGTTCATATCTCTCATTCCAGTTTACAGCTTTAAATTTGGAAATAGAAGTTTGATGGTTGGACTAGATGATCTTGTATGTCCTTTCCAACCTTGCGTTTCTATGATTCTATGGTTATGTATGTCTTGTGCACGTAGCATGTTTGTTCTAATATTTTTTTTTAATATATTTTAATTACTGAGTTATTTGTGGAAACATGCAATGAGTGAAATGGACCTTTAAATGATTTTTCAGTGCCAGCTTGTTTTAAATACCAAACACTATGGCTTTGGGGTAAATATAAAGCAAATGTTATTTGCAGCTAAGTCCCTAAGTGCTGCCTGGTTGGTTCAATACTAAACCTGGAAGGAAAATACTGATGCAGAAGCTTTAAGCAAAGAACTCTAGGGTCAGTATCACTTTTTATGTTGCAGCGATATTTTTTTTTTTCCCCCCAAATAGCTTACTAAAGCTTCCTAATGAAGAACTTTGAAAATCAGCAGGAAGAAATAGCTTTTCTAAGTTGATGAAAATGTTTGTTTCTGTTACAATTCAGAAGGCCAAAAATACTTGAAAAGTATCTTCCTTCATGAGGATGTTATTGCATTTTGCCACTTGGATTACATTAGTTTTATTGGATGGTCTTAGCACATTTACCTGGTACCAAGTTTGTCATGACTTTGGCCTTAAATTATCAAAATTGAAGATGATAAAGTAGGATAAATGTGGTCTGGTAAACAACCTTAATTTATTCCTTCTTGAAAGACTAAGATCTGTCAAAAGAAAATGAACCTGTATACCTGTTTTAGATAACAAAACCCAATAAAAAGTACCAAGCATAGAGTATTTTTCCATGACTCTAGGTTATTTTGGAAGATTCCCAAGTTCTTCCAGATAGACACAGCGTTGCAGGTTAAAGCCAAGAAATTGTGCTACTATGTTGTCAAAAAATGTGATGGCAGTACGTTTGCTAGAAGAATTCTGGGAAGATAAGGGATCAAGCATTGTGCTATCTCTGTCGCTTATGTGTCTGCTCATTTTTCTGTTGAAGCTTAGACGTAAGGGGTGTGAGAACTGTGGGACCAAAGAACTGAAAAGGCAGGACCATGTCAGCAATTTAGTGGTTTATGTGAGAGGCTTTGGTTCTCTTTCCCGTTCCATAAACTTCTGCAATGTTACAGAATCACGGAATCATCATTGTTGGAAAGGACCTCTGAGATCACCGAGTCCAACCATACACACACAAAAAAACCCTACAGTCTTGGCCACTAGAGCAGGCCCTGAAGTGCCACGTCTACACGTTTCTTAAATACCTCCAGGGATGGTGACTCAACCACCTCCCAGGGCTGGCTGTTCCAGTGCCTGACTACTCTTTCAGTAAAGTAATTCTTCCTAATATCCAGTCTAAACCTCCCCTGCTGCAACTTCAGGCCATTTCCTCTGGTCCTGTCATTATTCACTTGGGAGAAGAGGCCAACACCCACCTCTCTACAACCTCCTTTCAGGTAGCTGTAGAGGACAATGAGGTCTACCTTCAGCATTCTCTTCTCCAAACTCTCCAAACTAAACATTCCCAGTTCCCTCTGCCTCTCCTCATATGTCTTCTTCTATAGAGCCCTCACCAGCTCAGTAAATCTTATCTGGACAGGCTCCAGCACTTCAATGTCCTTGTAGTGAGGGGCCCAGAACTGAACACAGCACTCTAGGTGAGGCCTCACCAGTGCTGAGTACAGAGGCACAATCACTTCCGTACTCCTGCTGATACAAGCCAGGATGCTGTTGGTCTTCTTGGCCACCTGGGCACACTGCTGGCTCACGTTAAACTGCCAGTCCACCAACACGCCCAGGTCCTTTTCTGTTCGGCAGCTTTCCAGCCACTCTTCCCCAGGCCGGTAGCATTGTCTGGGGTTGTTGTGACCGAAATGCAGGACCAGGCACTTGGCCTTATTGAACCTCATACACTTGGCCTTGGCCAAGCTTAATATATTGGATGATTGCTGAGGAAAAAAGTAGAAATAAATCATAGAGTTAGAACTGAAACCCACACTGGTCCCTCCTAGGGAATATCCTGATTGTTCTTAGGTGCCCCCTGAATTGGTTAGGTACCTATTACTTTAAAGATACCAGCTGTACTAAGGAATTGTCAGTGCAGACTTAAAGCACTCTGCCTGATAATGATACTTCATTGTATGCATTATTTTTAATGAGTTCTTTAAACTCAGGGTTTTAGGCAGAAAAGTGCCACAACACCTTTGGAGGTGGGGGTGTTCATGGTTTTTTTTTGTCTGTTTGTTTAGTTTGGTTTTATTTAACATAAATTTGCATAGTTTGTTTTAAAATGTGTGAAAAATAATTTTCTGGTAAATTGAATGCTGATTGTCATTATCATTTGGTGTGGCTGCCTTTCACTGCATATTTCTTAACTATCAAATTAAGCCAGAATTATCTTGGACGTTATATCAGGTCTTGTGATTCCAGTGTCTGTTAAACTGCTTCGCTGAGTAATAAATGTTTGAGCTGCGCATACTGCCAAAATCTACTTTGAAGGCCAGATGATTACTGCTGTTCCTCAGATCCTTTTCCATTCCTTCTGCAATGTTTTGCACAGCTTGGAATGACAATTAGTATTGAATCCTCTTGTACCAAGAGGGGAAAGTTGGCTTTATATTAAGGTTGGCCATGTTCTTCTGGTAAAAATAACTAATGGTGGCATTTGCGTTTTGCAATACAGCTGCAAAGCAGAACACTGAATATCAGATCTTTATTATTGGACATATTAAAAAAGACAATTTTAAGGAACTTGAGATATTAATTGATTATTGTGCTTGGAATTCTTCCTATGTGGCAGCTGGTACAAGGTTTCTTTATGTTATAAATCTGGCTTAGCTTTGCGAAATAGGTTGATGGGGCTGTATATATTGTCCAAGCTTTGCATTGGTCATCAAGAAAGGGAAAATGTCATGTCAATTCTTTGTTCAGCTACATCACCTAAAAGCTTTTGTCAATGTAACAGATGGCAATTTTCTTCTCAAACCTGCCCTACAGTATGGGAAAACCATCGTGAGGTTACTCAGGCTTTCTCTACACGTAAATTCACAGCACATATGAGTGTTTTAACATTTACAGGACATTTTGTTGCTATTTACTTCTTCAAAAGTATTTCCAGACAACTATAATGGACTGTGGGAAGAAATATTAGTTATATTTGCAGGGTCAGAATGAAAATCAGGATGTGTTTGTGTATGTCAGATAAGTAGATATGATGAGTTAAGTTGACTACTAGGAAAAATGTGCTAAATTGCTTGAAGTAATTAATATCTAGCAAGAAAATACTAATTTGTGTCAACCACTTCATTGGAAAACAATAAAAGGTGTTCTCTCTAAAGGACCTTAAAACCTGCTTTAAATGGAAGTGTGAGAGATTTAGGAATATTCCTTGGTTACCCCAAGAGTCAGTTATTCTTTCCTCAAAAAAGTTTCCTTTCTTATTTCATACTTGGTTGCTATTTTAAATTTAAATTTGTTGAGTTTGGGGTAAAGAAAGAAGAAGGAGACGAGATGAGGAGAACTATGGCCTAGCCTCTTCTTTTTCCCTTTCTCTGTTCTTGCACAAGCTGCCATCTATGCTCTGAACTGCAAAGTTTGTACTCTTTGTGACCCTGTGCAGAGATGTAGAAGAGCCAACATGACTGTGCTGGCAACTTTGGCTTCCACCTCTGCATTTCCACAGCATCCAACTGTGTTGTCTGATCTAAAAGTGTTTGTGCATGGCAGAGTTGTGTGAATGCTTAAAGATGAGGACAAGGTATTTTAAACTCAGTAATATATTGCAAACTACATAAAATAACTAACAAACATTGATAAGAACAAGTGCCTCGATGCATACATAGATAGCATCTATACACAGAAAAATAATATATTACTATAAGAAGAGTTGGGCTAGATGGTCTTCAGAGGTCCCTTCCAACCCCATATCATTCTCTAATTCTGTATTTCCAGCTGCATTATTTGCTCTGCTGATGGCAGGCCAGTCATGCGCTATAATTTTTTTATCCTTTACTAGTTAAAAATTATATCCCTCAGTTAGTGGACACATGATGAATCTTTATAATCCTATACTCTAAAAATATTTCATTCATTTTATTCTTTCAGAACAAAATGGAATAAACTTGTTAAATTATAGATGTGCAAGAGATAAAAAATAAGATTCAAATTATTTTATTCTGGAAAAGGCTAGCCATGATAGATATGATATATTAAAAGAGAAGTCCCTATTGATAAATTTAGCTGTACTATTTACCAAGAAACTGCATGCAAAATCAGCAGCGGTTGAATGGATCAGAATATATCTTCTCTACTATAATTTTAGCATCTGCATAACTGTGTTATTCAGTATTAAATCCCATCCATCAATGGACCCATATGTGATCCACCCAAGGGTACTGAGAGCCCTGGTAGAAGTGCTCACTGAGTCATTTTCCATCATTAATCATCAGTTCTTGCTAAACGAGAAGGTTCTATTTGACTGGAGGTTAGCAAACATGACACCCATCTACAAGAATGTCCAGAAGGAGGATCCAGGAAATTACAGGCCTGTCCCTTAGTGGCTAGGAAGGTTATGGAGCAGATCATCTTGAATGCCATCACATGGCATATACAGGACAAGTGGGTGATCAGGCCCAGTCAGCATGGATTTAGGGTCCTTCAAACTTAAAGGATTCTATAAATCTATGTTTCTATGATTGTAGTTATTATTTTTAAAGAGGTATCACCTTAACAAATGATATGCTCAGTTTCAGCTTTGACATGAAGACTGATAATGAAAGGGTATGACTGGGAACAATTTTCGCTTGGCATATGTGGATTTGAATATCCCTAGAGAATGGATTTTTGTGTATACGTCTAAAATTCATGGCATTTTAAGCATTAAAAACCATGTGGAATATAACTTAGGAACACAGCTACTATTTATGTATTTATCACTGCCTGACATACTGATTTGGTTGTTTCACTTCATTTCTGAATTTGCTGCGATAACTATTAGGAAGGAATAATGTATAAATTAATAATAATATGCTGTTTCTCTGGCAAGACATAAATCATGATTTTTTTTTTCCTGGTTTTGTGAAGTTTGGACAGGGTGGTTTGAATATAGGCTTTTCTACATGTTTGTGTTTATCTATGTATATAACTAGATATTTAAATAATACTACTGAACTGCTTTGCATGCTCACTATTTTCAAATGTCCATTTGATAACAAATTATATTACCTTCTATGCATCATTTAGATATCTTACACCAGGTAATTTGAAATTTGTGTTGGATTACAGTTTTCTTTTGGTCTTGCATAGTGTATGAATATCTTGTTTTTCTGTGACAGAAGTTGTTTTGTGGCGAATTGGGTTTCGTTATGTATCTGCCTGACACTAGTTGGTTTCATATTACTGTTTCTATCAATGATAACACTTTAGTTTTATTCGTTTTCCAGACAGGAGTTTTTATTGAGACCAGTACCTGCCCTTTGACTTGAAGCCAGCTCCTGCCTGGCAGACCTTCACATATATGCACAATTTTTCAACCCATAGAAAACCAATTAACCTAAACATCTGTTCTGGAATGAGACCAGCAACTTTGCATACATCAACATGATAATGTTAGTTGCCTCTAATAACTGAGGTCACACATCTCATTGCGAGTCAAATTTCAGCTTACAAGTTGTTTATTTAAATGATTTTCTTTTATACACACCACTCTTGAAAACAATTATCTGTATAAGTGTTTATTCTGTAGGAGTACTGTTCATGGTAAGTTATTTATATTTTTTAACCTTTTGGCCTGCTCCCATGAAAGT
>VZTM01028511.1:0-10764 GCA_013400555.1 Jacana jacana | reverse complement strand
AAATTATTTTACTTTTTTTTTTTTTTTTTTATTGTTACTAGCTATTAACATTCAGTTACTTTGCTTTTTGTGAATCTGCAGTGAGCATGCAGAAAATAGAGTGAACATTCAGTGTTTACTTCTGTGTTATCCTCCCTATTTGTTTTAATATTACCAGTACAGAATTCTACAGCTTTTCCTCTTAGGTGTAATGGTATATACAAAAGGGAGTAAACTTACATGGTCTGCTATATATTTGAATGAGGCTCCATTTTTACTTAAGGAATTGACCTCTATTATCTGTGTGGTACCTTATTCTATACTACTGATTCTTACATATATTTTACATTTGTGCAGACGTGAGATACTGAGACTGACTGGTCCACTTAAAGTCATTCAACAAATGTACAACAGAGCGGAAAACAGATCCCAACAGCTCTGTGGTGTTACAGAAAAACAAAGACCAATAGCACTTTTTTCTAACTGACAGGTAAAAGGAACTGACGTAATGTAGGGCTAAACACCTGGAGAGTCCCCTTCTCTTGTTTCCGAGGGAATTATAGTGGTAAATGAAACAAAAAAATTATCTCAAAGAATTTGAGTCCATTCTTGCTGTTTGTTTTCTAGCAACTTATTAATTTTCATAAAGTAAAAATCAACATAAATATTATAATTAAAAATAATAGTATGTTAATCTTCTATCTCTAAGCTTCCATTTAATTGCTTGAAGGGTGATGCATTTGGATCTGGTACATATTTTCTAGAGATGATTGCTTAGCCACTTACCATATTAATATTAATATTGACATAATCTCAGAGAGATAATAAGTGGAAGCATATTACTAGTTTGCAATCATTTAATGCTAGCATGTAATGGTACTTAATACATGTATGAGACACTTTTCCAGAGTTATTTTCATCAAATAAATGTAAAAGTACATGGAAATAAACTTGCTTTCTAAAATTACAAAATGTTTTATTCCGCTAATGGGGGAAAACATAGTATTAAAGACTAGTTCATCAGGTGCCTACAGGTGGTTTTGGAAAAGCTTTTGAACACTATGATAGGAATTCCCCTTTCAAAGGCTGTATAAAGTTCACAGAATTAGGAGGACACAAGTTTTTCAATAAATTTTTCCTCCTAAAAATTCATGGGGAAAACAAAGAAACAAAGAATGATAAACTCATTAATTCAATTTCTACAGAGAGTTTTGTACTCTTGCATGATATCTTCTAAAGCATTTCCTGGTCTAAACATGAAAATGTTGAGTGATTATGTCTACAATTGTCCTCAGTGGTTCTCTTACTCTCAGATGTGTGAAGAATATTCAATACTTATTTTTGACCGTGAAGGAAATGCAAATAGTAGTAGTAGCAGTGAAAAAAAAAATCCTGTCAAATTTGAAAAAATGTAGCTAATAATGTTTAGAGAAATTGGCTTTTTGCCTGATTGGTGTTGTTTCTGGTATACCTTTATTGCAGGTCTTGTCAAGTTTTTGGGTTTTTTTTAGCCAGGAAACACAGAACGTTATTAAATATATGCATTTATCAGCAAAACCAGAAAAGAATACTCTATCCAATGGTAGTGACAGTAGTTGACGTAATTATTCAGGGTTAGGGAATGGATTTGCTTTCGCTTTCTTAATACATGTGCTTGTTTGTTTCGTATCATACCCAGTTTGACCAATGTACTTCCATTGCCTTTTGGAAGGGCATATGCTCCTTCTGATTTACTTTATTTTCTTTACAAATTAAAAAATCATCATACCTGAATAGTACAATACTATGATGCTACAAAATTCTTCATCTGTTGATACGAAATCAGCAGTGACTCAGGAACAGCGATGAGTTACTGCTGTTCTCTGGAGGAAATCTGTGTCAAATGAAATAATATATTGAACAATGTATCAAATGGTGAATAAACAGTGTGGGATAAATTCTCTGAAGAAGCTGTCTGTGAGGGGAATGGCAAGAAGAGCTGGTTTGGAATGAGTCAATTTGTGAACAAATTATTCAGCAAATGGAGCCTTTTGTTTTATTTGCATATCAAGCAACAGAGTGGGTTGAAGTCTTAACCCAGTTAGTATAGTCAGGACTATGGACTGGGAGAGTACAGTAACAGAGAGGAATAGCTTGATAATTATTGGACAAGATAAAAATCTGTAAAATAATTACAGATCTCATTCAGTAATTCGAAATATAGTTTGATTTAAACCAATAATAGAAGAAAACCTCTGTGAGTGACTGTTCATTAGGTCAGGATGATTGGAAAATAGCCACAGGCTTCAAGCTAAGTGCTGTTTTCTGATATAAGCCGTTTCTGTCTGCCAGTACTTTTGAGCACCTTTGTTTATCAGCAACGAGAGAAAGAAAAGACAATTTTAGAGACAAGATACAAACACAGACATGCTCATAACACACTGTTGTTATCCTTCAGATGAAGAAATACTTTCTGATAACAAATAAAAAAAGGAGGAAAAAAAATGAGCTCAGAGGGAGGAACTCCTTTAAATCCTCTCTTCCTGCTGAGAGAAGTCAAGGTGACTGCCTTGCTCATGAGAGTCTCCCAGGGATTAGGGTGCATTTCTGAGAGGGATTTAGGTGCACTTACAACAGTACCAATCACTAGGGATGCTGTTAGCTGGGTGATAGTTTTAATATCACAAGAATCTCGATTTCTCCATCAAAACTGGTATTTTTAACAAGGTGATTTTCAGCTTCATGCTGTGGTGAAGGAACATACTGATACAGACTCTATACAGAGCAAAAGAAAAAAAAAAACCCACATAAACTAACATCTATAGTTAGAGTTCTTATGATAAAATCCTCCGTAACTTATTCTATATCCAAGAATAGACCATTAGACAGTTATTAAAAATGAGGATGATTTATAATTAGAGGTATCAGCATGTAAAATTACTTGTGCCTTTTCCACTATTTTTGTCAAGTGTGTAGCCCAGGGATTCTGTATGCATCACCACTCACAGGTAACTGGATATTTTGGAAAATGTCCAAATGTTTTCAGTTGGGTCTAAAGCATCTGTTTAAAGCTCTGGCTGCACCTGAATGCATGCTTATCTATCTACTTTCTATTTTTGTTCTGTCTTGGTTGAGGCATATTTCGTTTGAATTGCAAAATGTGTTGCTTGCTGGATGATTAAGTTCAATAAGGGAGAAAGAGCATGAAGATTACAAATTTCATCTAGGGTCAAAACAAGCTGGAAGTACTTGTATAGAAGCCTCTGACTTTTAACATCTATCTATATATCAGTTTTAAATCTTCTAACTTTGCTTATGACTATTGGAAATACTAATTAGTAGCATATATCGAACGGTTATCGCTCTTGACCTTAGTCTGATTATCAGATATATCACAGAAGCTATGTGTGCAGAAAATCTTGTGACATAGGAAAAAAACCCATACACATATATATGTTTGTGGCCTTGACAAAACATCTAAGGCTACACCACATGAGTCATTAATTATTATTAACAACATTTTTCTTCAGACAAGAAAATTACCCCACAGTAAATCAATAGATAGTTGAGAAGAATAATTTTGGGATTGTCTGTCCTACTTCACAAGTTCAAAATTAGTCTTTATCTTTCCTAATTTTTGTCTGTTATAACTGAAAATATTCCTAGCATGCACTTTCTCTTGAACATTCTGCTGTTGAGCTAAACTCACCTACATTTGTGTCCCTGCTGTGTCTATTTGCTACAGTCAAGAAAAGGGTTTGAGGTTAGTTGAGTTCTGCTTCACCAATACTATATTTGCATGTCTCTGCTTAAAATTTCTTCTGTATGTGTGAAATTTCATTTAACAGTCTCCCAGTGGCTGTGTGATAGAGGATGTGATAGATCCACTCAGTGCTGTGCTCTTTGGCTCAGGTGTCTATGAGGGTGTTTCAGAAATTAGTCCCATTGTCCAGCTCAATTCTCTCTGGGGTGCCATGTCACCACAGGACTTGCTTTTCAAGGGCCAGGATGGTGAGCCACTTTCTGGGTGGTGGCATGGGGCACAGGGTATGCTTCCAGCCATCCAGTGGTTGCTTCCACCGTTGTAAACACATTGAACTTGCCTTAATGGGTTTGTGGGAGTGTGGTAGAATCAATCTGCCAAGCCTCTCCATATTTATATTTCAGCTGTCATCCTCCATACCTGAGAAACTTTAACTGCTTGGCTTGCTTGATTGCAGCATATGTATCACATTCATGGGTAACCTGTACAATAGTGTTCAGCCCTTGATCACCAGATGCCATCTACATGTGGCATCTCTTCCTTGATGCCCTGAAGCATCATAGTTTATTATACGGTGGGGCCTCTTCAGCACACATTACCTCTGCCTCTGGTGATATTCCAAATTCTTTGCCTTCGTCCAGTCCACAATCACTTTCAGAACTCCTGGGTGATTGGAGTTTCTCATTTGAGTTCACTATGTGATCACATCAGTTGCATGTTGTGTGGCAGGCACCCTCCCTTTGAACATCCAGCCCAGCACCAGCAGTCAAGGTGCTAAGAAGAGCTGTGGGTCAGTACCAACCACCTCCACTTACACGGAGGCAGGGCCACTCTAATCCTGGTCATAGCATCTGTTACTCATTTCTTGCACAGATGACTTATAAATCCCTTCAAGATGATCAGAAGTTAGATCAAACCTTCTACTCTGTCTAGGGAACTGCCCCCCAGAAACTGGAGTGGCACTTTTCCTGGGGGGATCCCCTTTTGTGATTGTTAGGGGGTCTAAAGTTAATTGGATTTCACAGGAAAAGAAACAACTGTCAACTTTATAAGTCTACTAAGTGTGTGTAATTTCTTAATCCGAAATACTTAAATCTGTGGCCCAAAGCTCACATCAGTGAACTCCACTCTTTTCCATACTTTCCTCTTAAGGCACTTGAAACTTTTATGGGTATTTAATTTTTTCAAACAGAAGGAGTTAAATTCTGCCTAAGAAAGACTGAGAAAGCAAGTAGAAAACCTCCTGGTGCTACAGACATAAATGTGGTGTGATCAGAAACTGAGCATATTAAATGAACAGAAATGACACTTCTATTGTAAAGATGTATTAGATACAGGCAATTTCATTCAAACAGCTTCATTCTATTGCTTAGGCTTAAATCTGTAGTGGATTAAACAGAAACATTCAGGGTTCTCAAGTCTCAGTGGTTTTACATGTAATGTCCTCATGGAAAACGAATAAGAGGACACACACCAGGAGAAACCTGTTTGTAAGCTGTAGCTCTAGCTTTTATGCTGCTTGACTACATTTATTTCTGAAGTCTGTGTTGCGATCCTATCACCTTTAGGGGACTTGTTGGAGCTTGCAACATCACTTGAATTTGGACTTTTCACAGGACTGATCAGGAAAATTCGAATGTATCAGCAAAAAGAACATGACTTTACCCCTGAAGAAAAAAATATCTAAAAATTCCCATAAGTATTTTTTCCAGTGTGCCATATATCATTCTGCTAGTTAACAATAGATAACTTTTCAAGTTTTTGTTTTGTTTTGGGTTTTTTTGTTTTGTTTAAAAAAAGCAGATTTTTTTTTTTTTAAAATATGTAATGGCTATGCATTGTTGTATTAAAAGAACAGAAACATAAACTGTTGTATCACAGAGCAGGAAGTGGCAAGGAAAATAGTTTGATCATTTAAAGAAAAAAAAGATAGGAATGGAATAACCCAGTTACTGTGTAATGTATTGATGGAGCACTGCTATTTGTCATTCTATTCACAGAGCTTACATTCATAGTTTTACCTTTTTGAAGCAAAAAATAATCTGAGTATCAGTTGGATAATATGGAATGTTGGATATGTGGCACGCACTCCCAAGGAACATATATTTTATCACATGTAAACTTTCTCCTACTAAGTGCAGCAGCACTGCCAAGAGGCTTGACATTTGCCTATTAATTCTAAGCACTATAAAATCGATTTTGATAGCCCATGATTGCAATTAGATCTCATTATTTTTATTGCCTCTAACAAAAAAATTAACAGTAACATGTTTTCATAGACAATTATTCCTCCAAAGATAAATTCAAGTGTTTAACCTGACTTGCTCTCAGAAAGCAAAACTCTTTAAGATGCAACTAGACACACTTGTAAAAGGATTTTTCAAAAACATAACAAAGAAATCACGATCACCTTTATTTTAGACTTTTCTTTTCAATTTCAACCACCTTGAAAATGATTCATAAAAGCCAATTAAAAGCTAGCCTGTTGACTCAGCAGGAGGGATTCATATATCACTTCAGCACAAACCTTATTGAGGTATGATGAAATGGGGTGGAGGAAAAGAAATACCGAGTTTCGAGACTTAAAAGTGAGAAAGCATCTAGTTACGCCTCACAGCAACTGAAGGGGGAAAATCAATTATAATGTCTCTGCATCTAAAAATACAGCTCATACCTCTGCATGGTGCATGATCATCAGAGCTGAGCAGATGAGAGAGCAAAGAGGGAATGGGGGACTGAGGATGTGATCACCAGAGGATGCATTAGAAATTCAGCAAGCTGAAAGCAATTTCAGTTAGAAAGGAAGAAAGAAAAATGTTTTGATGTTAATCCATTCATGCTTCACTATTTGACTTGCAGTCCTGGCCACCCACTTCGTATCTAACTTAGTGGGAGCAGGTAAAAATTTTAATGCCTGATTCTGATATCTTATCATGCTGAAGCAAACGAGAAATTAATCCAGTAAAATCAGCCCAGTATAAAAATCAGACCCCTTATACTCAGTGGTATTTCTGTGAAATAAATCTGTAGGATTCATGGCTATTTCTTTCAGACACCCACCAATTCTTTGGCCAGAATTCATAAATGTCATTCAGGGCAGTTCCCTAACTACAAGTGGTTTTATTCTTCGCTACTTCCTCTTCAAAGAAGGTATTAAGGACTTTACCTTCCTTTCCTGAGGGGGTAATATTCAACTTATGCAAACTCTTTCATAAGAAGTGTTTATTTTGAGTTGTACATGAAAGAGTCTCGTCTCTTATTATTTTCCAACAAGGTCAGTCTGTCCAATTAAAGTAGAAAGTGAAAGGCCTGCCCCCATAATCATGCCAACTCTTTGCCTATGATCACTGCAAGCACTGACTGCAAAGGAATGACAGTGCTTCTACTCTCCTCAAACTGCAGTCAATCACACTTTGCTGCAGAAGTATTAGGACATCTAATACTCTTTAACTCGCTCTGCAGAGAGCATGGGCATTTCATACAGAAAATTAAAGGGATGCCATTCTGTGATGACCAGGCAAGGCATAAGGAGTTATTTTACAGATCGACACCTTGCCAGTTGAAAGTGTACTTCATTTTAAGCACACTGCTAAGTTAGTAGAAGGTACTGAGGTGTCTAACCACCAGCTCTTGTCCATGTGATTTTGGTAATTTTTCTTTAAGAACATCACCCTGCCGATGTTCTTCTGAAACGCGATTTACCTTCACTTTTCACTCCTCATTCACCCTCCATCTGTACAAAAGAAAGGTTTCTGAAATGTATGTCAGAGAAACCAATTTTCTCTGTGAAGAAAGACAGCTAAGAAAGACAGCTGAATACAAGACAGCAAAACTACAGCTCTAAAGAACCAGCAGCCACCTTGAAATTTTTTGCTTGCAGTGAAACTGAGCCAAATGACTATTTTTCCAATGACTTAATTGGCACTTCCCCAACCAGAGCAAGATTCATTCTTTCATGTTTTCCTGTTCAGTCACTAGGAAAAGACTCTATTAGCTGCTATGATGTGCACCCAACTTTTAGTCAGCTAACAGCATCTAGCTGAGATGTCCATCTAGTTGAGGTAATATCAGACAAAAACTTTAGTCCCTTTTGATGCATTAACTGAGCTGCTGATGAAGCTGTCAATAGAAAAGAACTGAATTAGTATATTGAACTTAGTATTTTGGACTTAATTACTAGGGCCAGAAGTCAAGAGACAGAAGGGTGCCCCCTCCGTAGCCCCCCTTGTAGTGAGAGATATCTTCCAATAACATGCTTTTAAGAATTTACCAAAGTTTGTGATTTTTATGTTATAGAAAGATTTACTTGGCATATGATTATATTGTATAACATTGTTCAGAGACACGATTTTGACCCATGTGTAGAGCACCTTGTTAGAATGAAATGAGGGTGTAAAAAATGCAACTTTAAACAAAAATATGATACAAGAGAGACTTCTCTTGATTATTCCACTTTAAAATATAGGGCTTAGTACGTCTACTAGTAATTACTTGCAAGAAACAATATTGTTAAAGGCTACAGATATCTGAAAGCAGTGTGAAAAAAATGTATCAAAAATATGTCCACCAGGATGATTCTTGGCATTCATTCACTCTACCTGATAAAATAGGAGAATTATAGAACAGAAAATGCAAGAAATTATACATGAATAAATATTTAAAGCAAGATTTCTGGTTTTAAAACCTCCAGAGAGGCAAGGTCATCGTTTGAGGTCAATTACTGCAGCTTAAAGGGGCTGCAGAGCTTAGCATTTAGTTTAAAAAGACCAGGTAGAAATCCTCAAAATAACATGAATACTTGACCATGGTTTCTGAATCATGTGAATTTTGCCTGTAACAATTTCCTTCCTTATGCTTGTCACCTGGGAAAAAATAACTGTAACCATTAGCAGCTCTGTGTAGGGGTGAATGTTCAAAAATAAATCTTTGAGCTATCAAGAAAAGCCTGCTGCTTACTAGTTGGAAATGGTACAGGTTGCTTGTAAATTTTGAGAACAACAGGTTTAAACAAGAATAGCATCTCCTGGCTCCTCCAGTGAACAGGGACATTGGACAGGGGAGGCTGCTCACATGTTGTGCTTCTACATCATGACTATTCATGTTGGGAAAATGGAGAGCTTGTGGTTCTGAAAAGAGTAACAGGGGTGGAAAAGCAGTTTCCTAGAAAGACCTAAATAAAAAGTCTTTGTAACAAGAGGGGAACATAGAAAGAAGGAGGTGAAAATTCTGTATGGAAGAAAGATCCTGGAAGTGGGGAAAGACCCTGAAGATGACATCTGCATAGACATAACTGTTGGGGGTCACCCAGGGACCTTAGTTGGTGATGCCCAAGACAGGTGCAAGCAACAAGCAGCAGGAGCTGACATGACTTTCTCTCTGACCATCCTGGGCCACCAGTGACCTCCCTGCTGGGAATTCCAGACCTAGACAGCTAGGGAAGGGTAAGCAAGTGAATACATAAGATCATCAAGCAGAATAAAACCTCAGATCTTGTTGATTCTTAAATACACCTCAGGATCCAACTCCACCATGGGCTGCAGTTTGCTCCACCTTACCCATTTTTATTAGATATGAGGAAGAAACTCTTTCCTGTAATGGTGGTGAGATGCTGGAACAGGCTGCCCAGAGAAGCTGTGGTTGCCCCATCCCTGGAGGTGTTCAGGGCCAGGCTGGATGGGGCTTTGAGCAACCTGATCTAGTGGGAGGTCTACCAAACTTGTCAGGGGACCTCACTGAGGAATTAGCATGCTGGTAACCATGATGCTTCCAAGGCAGCAAGTACAGCTGTTGGGCATTTCATTCACTGCTTTTGTCTGCCATAGAAAGTAGTGAAAAATGGATGCTGGTCTCTAAGATAATCAAAGTAAAGCAGAATAATTTTATTATGTCCTCATGTCATCCATATTAGTAAGCACATAAATATTTTAGTCTCCATTTTCATTGATTTTATTTGAATCTGGGTCCATTGCTGATTTCTCAGGAGGCAAGATGATGCTACTATTAGGTAAACTGTTTAATTATCCAAATAGGACAAACTATTAGGTAGCCTTACTCTGAATTTATCCGTGCAACTTGATTTTGCCGATTACACATACATTTAAACATGAAAAGTAGTAACAGAGACAAGTTGGAGTGGAAGATGAAATTCTGCAATATCCACATGTTGACAGAGTGTATCCTGAGCAAGTTCACTGATGATACCAAACTGGGAGGGCTGGCTGACACTCCAGAGGGCTGTGCCATTATCTGGCCATCCAGCATGACCTGGACAGTTTGGAGAGCTGGGCAGAGAAGAACCTAATGAGGCAAGTGCAGGGTCATGGGCCTGGGGAAGAAGAACAGGCACCAATATAGGTTAGTGGGTGGACCTCTTGGAAAGAACTTCTGAGGAGAAGGATACCCTTCTACTCTGTGGTTTAATATGTTTTCTCTCTACACAGGGAAGCATAAACCTTGGTAATTTGATGCCCCTCAATGTTTTATAGAATTTCTTGGTTTCTTTTTAATATTTGTCTCTCTGCGTTGTATTTTTTTTTTTTTTTTCTGTACGGTTACTTAAAAGTTATGATTGTGTCAATTTTTAGGTAGTTAGCTGTTAAAAATCTTGCTGGGATTTTTGGAGGTTATGATGTTATGATATGTCTTTAATAAGTGAAAAAAATTAATTGTTGTTTTTGAAAATTGTGCTTGGAATTGCATTTAGTTTTGTAAGATATAAATCAGATCTGTTAAAGCATGGACTGCTCAAATATGAGCATTGCCTTTAAGACTCTGCCAAGCTTTTTATGTCTATGAACACAGCTTTACAGTGTGATATCAAGATCATTCACTGGAGCCTCTCCACAAATTATTGCAGGGGAAGTAAATATTAAATCCCTTATGTCAGAATCAAGGTGAATTAATGGGGAGTTATGTAATGGCTCTGCTTAATATTTTTTCTGTGTCTCAGAGACTAGGGATTTGGGCACATTGTCTTCAGGGAGGCTTATTCAATTTTGGGAATACTAGCATGCGTCAAAACTCCTATTTCCCTCCCCCCCTTC
>VZTM01028505.1:390-10479 GCA_013400555.1 Jacana jacana | reverse complement strand
GCAGAAATACAAGTAGAAATAGCGCTGTAGAAGATGACACATGCATCCTTCTCAACTGAGAATTTAGACAGCCTGTAGCTTTTTTGAAGGTGGGAGGAAGCATAAAAAGTTACAGCATCACACATCAGTAAGGGGAAAAAAAGTCTTTGAGATATAAAATGTGTGTAATTACTAATAATCATGTTCCTGTACTTTCAGAGAAAGCAGGGAAATAAACACTCTACAAGATAAACACTTAAGGCATCCAGTCCCATGGGGAAAGAGGTAATGGCTCCAATGGGAAAAAAACAGCTACATCAAAGTTGCATAAAACAATATATTGTGATTTCTTTAGCATATTTTAATACTACATTAGAAAAGTAACTGATTAAAAGCCAAAAAAAAACCCAAAACATTCTCAGATACATTGATGGGGCAAGATAGTCTGCAGCCACCATTCCTTGAGTCTTATTGCACAAGTTTACACCTTATAGGTGTTCTCTTTTACCACTTTCAAAAGCAGGGTCTACAATGAAAGGAATCATACCAGCTAAATTCAGGGTTAAGGGGTTTGTATAGGATTTGGAAGACCAAGGCTGTATTCTCAACCCAGGTATAGGCTGCTCATGACCTTGATTAAATCAGTCCAGGCAAAAAACACAGAACAGACCTCAGTGCAGGTCATTCTTTAGAGTCCAAGCCCTTTCTCTGCCTGAGGATCATTTCCCTAGTTTTCATCTCTCCCTGGTCTACAGTTCACAATGGAAACACAGATATTCATAGTAGCTCTAGATCAACCCTCTACTCTGCACTCACAAAAGGTTACAGGTGATTAACAAGCCCTGCAGGAACATAGTGCTACATGATTAACTATACCAAGTGACCGCACAAGGATCACAGTACAGACATGCACATGCTTTCTCTTGAAGCTGTAATGCAAAATAAAGCAGTTTCTACAGAACAGATTAAGAGAGGTAAATTTTCTATCAGCTAATCAAAGCAACTCCCCACTTAAACAGAGATCCACATCCCCCATGGCAGGTACAGGATCTCCCTGCATTGTGCAGGGACAGGGAGGAGTTATTAGCCACTCAGAGCAGTGGATTCTGCATCCTGACAAAACCCCTAAATTCTTTTTTGCATCGTGACCACAGCATTCCCATATCTCCGCTTACCAGAGACACGTGGGGAGATTTCAAAGTTTGAGGTGTACAGTTACCATGGCAGCAAGAACGATATAAATACCTCACAGAGGTTTTGGGTAGACCAACTCCTCATTCAGGACCATTGTCTCCCAAGGAGGTTTTGGTATTTTTAAATGACCAACTAAACTAGGTGGTTGAATACCAATACAGGACTGATGACAAGAGCCACACAGTCCCATTTTTCTCCTCTATCATGGCAAGCTAACTACCAAAGCAGTAATCAAGCCTATATTTCTACACACATAAGAACTCCCACTGATATAAATATGTATTTAGAGTGAGCTGGAAATACATAAAAGTAATTTCTACTAATAGGCATATTTTGAGCTGTCAACAGTAATTTGCGTATAACACTAAGCAGTCTGAAGAGACAGCCATAATCATTCCACATTAAGTCAACTTGCAAGAAGATGAAGGTCAGGGGAAAACAAGCAAAGCAAAACTAAAACCAGTACTTGTCAGATGGAAAAGGACAAAACCAGTTGGAAAATAATTTTATTTTTTCAGACTTCTAAGAAAATTTACAAACAATGGCGGTGTAAAAAAAAAAAAAAAGACACCCTATAAAAAAGGTTGACATCATTTCTCAAGCTAGAGCATCAAAAGAAGTTACAGAGCAAGAAGCATACAGTGAAATTCTATTTGTCAAATTAGTATTAGCTAAGTAGTTGAAAATGTAATAAGTCTAATAAATAAATCTCTACAGCTTACTCAAATCCCATAACAACCCAACATTCTGAGCTTAAAATATACTTACAATACACAAAGAATTCATCTCTCCAACTATAGCACTGAAATCACCTAGGCAAAAATTACATAGCAAAGGCACACCTTATGGAGTTTGTAAAGAAGGACATCTTGAGCACACTACAATAACATACAACAGAAAGCAAAACACCCTGCATGCTTGCTTGTTAAACCCCAATGTCTAATACGAAATACAATATAGAAGTAACAGAAGCATAATTTAGTGGCTTTCTTCATGCTGGTTCTGTTCTTCATCCAGAAACAGAAAGGCTTCCTTGCCCTATTTTCTGTTTGAACCTTTGCACTTTCCCAGAGTATGTTCTCCCTACGATCATCATCATCCTTGTCATTAGTGGAGCAGGTGGTTCTTAACCAAGTCAATCCCAATCATGAACACCACCATGCCTTCCACATACACGTCTTCATCCTGCAACCTGTCTCCAGCTCATCAACTCTGAACTCTGACACACACAGACAACGTGCCCAAATCTAAACACAATTTGTCAAAGTTTGAGTACAGGGCAGAAAGAAAGCAAATGCTTATATCCTTTGTTACTGCTGTAGACTTTCCTCTATTCAGGTCACTCACTTTAAATAGTGGGCATTTAAAAACCATCAACACAATTTAATTAGCTGCTTAACTTGAAATTGCAAAGGAATTCCAAACGCTGGTACACTAAAGCCTTTGGAATGTGAGTTTGAATAAATGTGAAAACTTGATGTCTTATCCACATATCAGCTCCTCCTGGCCCTAACTGCTTCTTAAACATAATCTGTTCAGAGCACAAGGAGTAAGAATTCTTTTTTAGTTACAGCATACAGATTGGTACTTTCATGGTATTCATCACGAGAAAAGCCAAAGACGGTGTCCATTAAATACTGCTGAAATAGTTCATCTTGATCGTTCAGGACAATGTATCAAAAGGTTATTTTTCTTACAAAAGTAAAACCCAAAATCCCCATGAATCATTAAATTTAGTGAGACTTCTTTCCCAAATGCTTAGAAATAGGTAGGGGAAAACTAAACAGAAAAAAAAAAGATAAGCAGCAGATGAGCATACCTCATGCTAAAACAGGAGTTAGTAAGAGTGTTACACCAGTGTTTCTTTCACTAAATTCCTCTAAATATTCACTAAGTTTGTCTAAATATTTACAATTCCTAAAATCCTTGCCAACTGATATTATTAGGGCAACTACAAACACCATGGAAGCTGACAGAACGTTGCAATAAAAGATGGGCGTGTGTATGTTTTGGGGGTAAAAAAGCAGCTAAAGGAGAAGTGACATAACAGCCTTTCACGGCTTTGAAGATATACAATGGAATACTCCCTTTCAGTTTCCTGTCTGCCTCAGATGCCCAAGGTAAACTTTGCAAAATTCATGTCTAAACTGACAATTCAAATCACCAAGAAATGTTTAGACCATGTAAGATAACTATACCTTAACTAATTATTTCCTTGTTGCCTAAAACAAAAAAGTCTTCTTGGAGCTTTCTGATCCCAGAGCAGAATCCTTCTATGAATCAGTCTTCTACATTTAGATTAAGCGGATTTAAATATTTAGGAGGTTTTTTTGCATTTAGATTAGACATTAGGAAGAAATTCTTTATTGGGAGGGTGGTGAGGCACTGGAACAGGTTGCCCAGGGAAGTTGCAAATGCCCCATCCCTGGAAGTGTTCATGGCCAGGCTGCATGGGACACTGAGCAACCTGGTCTAGTGGGAGGTGTACCTGGTCATGGCAGGGGGTGTTGGAACTCAATGATCTTTAAGGTCCCTTCCAACCCAAACCATTGTAGAATTCTATGATTTCTCCCATATTCTCTCTAACTACAAGCAGCAGCAGCAGACACGCTGCTGTGCACTCCGCTGCCTGCACTGCAGGAAGAACAGAAGTGGGAGGCTGAATTTCAGACTCTTGCATCAAGCCAAGCTTTCTGAATTAGGCTACAGGGTTAGTGAGGGCCTTTGGCTAGCAAGGATGATCTTGGAAGAATACTGATCCTTATGAAGACCTGTCACACCAGTGCCTCCCTACATCCTAAATGCTGCAAGAACATGACAAGGTAACGGCCCAGGTGCCGTTACAGAGACACAAGCACCTCAGGCAGACAGCACTTTCTAGCTTTCATACACGTGAAGGCAGTCAACAATGCAAATGCATGAAATACCTTGTGAAAAGCAAATAATCCCTCAAGTGTATAACTTTTCTTTCATAATGTTTTATACACTCAAGCCCCTTTCATAGCAGTGATTTATGTAATCACACATGTTCAATTAGAATGTACACACTTCAGTGGTGACACTTACTTCCTCAAACAAAAGTCTCTCTTGCTGAATCCTTACTTCACACATTCCTGAATTTAAGCACTCCCCCTAACCTTCCCAGCCTTTTGACAGCTCACCAATACAAACAGCTTTACCTTCTTCTAGCTTAGCAAACACACTCACCAAAAAGGTCTTCCCCGACCCAGCTAAAAACAAAAATATTTTTCTGTGCAATATACAAATAATGTATGTAGCTTACTGCCATAGAAAGCCAAGAATTTAGTACTGTTCAAAAAAAGAAATCATAGGAACATCAGTCATAGGAACAAATGAGTTTAGAAAGGCATATAAATCTCCATGCTTCAGGTTTTAAGTCTTTACATGATGGCTGAACAAAAATGTTTTATCTTGCAAATACACTGTCCTGGTAGTACAACAATGTACACCTCCTCTAAAGTATCTGTCACTGGCCTGATACATAATAAAATAATACTGGATCAGTTGATCTGCTATGGATTGCCATGCGAACTTGACTACCTTCTCTTTCCCCAATGAGAAGCTTTGCTGATCTGGCTTCTTATTCAAGACATGCTCAAACTACAATAAAATTAAATATGTACTACAGTCACCTAAAGAGCAGCACATACTATTTGGCCTCCTTTCTTTCTTCTTTTGAAATACCAGCAGTAAGAGAGATCAATGTCCTTCACACTAAACTGCTATTATATGACAAATTCAGCCCTCTCATGTGCCTGGAAAGTTTCTGTCTCTCTAAGCCACTCTCATACACCAAAAACCAAAATTGGCCAATTTAAAAGCAATGATGAAATGATGACTGATGACCTATATTGTTCAGTGTTTTCTTGATCAGGCACAGATTTGGAGGAAACTCTGTCCTAAGCCTCTCAACTTGAGCATAAACAATACAAAAGGTATTACCTGTTCAAATTATAAAGGAAACAATAATATTTATGACTTGCAATTTAAGTCATTTTAAATTAATCATGCTCTATTAAGTAAGGTTTGTTAGCATCTGCTCAGTGTTAGGTATTTACCTTTAGTCCACCACAGATTGGACAAGCTGAAAAAAGAGCTCTTGTCATCCCAAGGTGGGGGCTACATGTTTCACAGGGGTCAGCTGAGGCCCCACTAGGTGGTGACAACTCACTACTTTTGGAGTCTGACACCTGTCCTTGAGGTTTTTTGTCTGACCACCTCGAAACAAAATCCACATATGTCTCATCACTTGAGTCCTTGGAGCTTTCTGCAAGCAAGGATGAAGGCCTCCCTCTGTCCTGGCTGTGCTCAGGTACCCTCCGTGCTTCCAAGTGTGGTAGTAGCCGTTTTGAGTCACTCGCACCTTGAGGTGACAGGCCCTGGTCCTTGGGTAGTGTGGAATCTGCACTCTTTGGTTGCACATCTTTAGAAGCTGCCTGTAACAAACTCCTGGGTATATCATAAATATGCCTGAGAGAGCTGGGAACCTGATACTCTGATCCCGCACCTCTCTGGGGCTCACTGTGAGAACAAGTACATAAATTCTGATCTGAAGGAAAGTTCAATGGCAGGCTTAGCAGTGATCCAAACTCATCACCATGGCAAATGTCCAAGCTCCCAGCATAGGAAGAGAAACTTCCAGAGTAAGAAGAATGACTACCAGTAGCTATTCCACTGTCAGACGAACTCTGACGACCTATTTCCTGTAGCTGTCTGGATCGGAGGGGCTTTGGAGGTGGTTTAGTGGTTCCACGTGCCCCTTCTGGAAGGGTCTTTTCTTCCCCAAGATGAATGCCTTTGGCAGCTGCCAGTCCATGACTCTCTTGAGAGGTGCTGGCTGAAGACTGTTCAGGCCAAATTGTCAATCTGCTCCCAACGCTAACATCCGAGTGGCTGGTATCTGAAGACGAACTTGAAAGACTTCTATCATCTCCTAGAAAAAAAGAAAACACATCAACCCATGTTTGAAACACAATTGACAGACTGAAGCATGGCAAGTGTATACAAACAGAAAGGACCCTGATATTCCCCCAGCTTTTTGTAAGGGGAACTTATGCCACAAAGCCAGAATTCCTGGAATAATTCCCATCCCCAGGGGAAAAGTAAAATGAAAATAGTATGTTGCCTTGCCATAAGCAAAATTACACATAGACAAAATTACTTCTCTTAGAGAAATACTTTAAGCACTTTAAAACTGGAAGGGAAGCCCTCCCACAATCTTGAAGATGATGTTCTAAGTATGTAGAGGTCCAAAGCAGTAGCAGAATCTAGATCTCCATATTCAGGCAAGTGTTCTCCCATCAAACTTCCAGGGACAATCTTATTGTTATATATCCCATAAACACAAATATATAAACTGTAGGCAAAACTCAAATAACAGAATATGTAAATCTTACTCTAGGATTCCATTCTTGGAGGATGATAACATTCTTACAGGAATGAGGTCATAAATTCAAGTAATCTCAGGCACAGAATGTACACAAAGTGGGGCCATGTGTTTTCCAACCACAATGAGTGGATAAATAGAAGAGGTATGCCTCTCTATCAGCTCATAATTGTTTTCCGACAGTCTAATCAAGTCTGGTAGTTATATGCTAATTACAAAGAACTTCAGGAAGTCTCGGTGGAATTCAGGCACAAACCACGTTACTCAGCAGTGTGAAGGGTAAAGTAGCCATGGACGTGTGTGGAAGCACATAATTCAGCTCTTGAGGATCTTCACAAGGCCATTTTTAGGCTTGTAAGCTTTAGAGTCAAGATCAAAGCAGATAATTTTGAGATCTAACTTCTGTTATTAAACAATTCAAATCACAGTTCATGGCATATGCCCTTTTACAAATCCACTGCTAGAAACCAGTTCTACTTTGATACACAAACAACTCCAGAAGGGACACACACAGATACCACCATGAAGAGCGCTTAGAACCAGAGCAGAGGAGCCCCAGGTTTTATTACAAAAATCTCCTGTAAGCCTGATGCATGAACTATACAAGTCAGTTCATCTCACAGGCTGGAGTGAGTCAAGTACTTAAGCAGGTATCAAACTTGATGCAGACAATTCTTTTGAAGCTGCACATGCACAAATTCAGTAGGTTTCAGCACACTAAAGGATTTTCCTATGTTGATAGTGTTAGATCCAATACTGACTCTGCTCAGTTGAAAAACTCCAATCGACAGCAATGGACTTTAGACAATGTTGTTAATAAACTGCCCCATAAGCAACAGCAGCCAAATCAAGTATCTTGAGCACTTTTTTGCAAGTTCAACTTCTTATAATTATAAGATGCTCATTTCTAAGTCATGGGAAGGAACAAACACCATTTACTTCTATTTAATTAAAGATATTTCTTACCTCCACTGCCCTGGCGACTTGTATGGGAAAGCAAGCTCAAGCGCTTTTCTAACTGCAAAGCTTCATGGGCCAATCTGTCTTCTGAATAGGCTGGATTTGTACTTGGATCTTTAAAAAGAAACAAATAACAAATAAATAAATAAATAAATAAATAAATAAATTAGAAACATGGAAATATATAAAGTGGAAGGGCTGGGGGGGGATGGAGGGGGAAAAGACACATTCTTACGTTAGATACTCTGTTCTTATGTTTAACCTTCTACTACAGGAAAGGGGAAATGATGTGCTGATTGGAAAATGTATGGGATAATCCGCATTCAACCATAACACAGAGAAATGTCACATAAATTGGCAAAGTGTCAAAGAATTTCAGAGATTATACACAATGCCTGTAAGAGTTATCACCAGGGACAGAACCCTGAAAAGCACAGCACTGAAGGCAACACCTACAGAGATAATTAGTATCCAGCAGGTCTACTGGTGTTGAAACTAATATGTGACCTGTATGACCTGACCTTGACTTCACTGAATTCATTGGGAATTTTATCATTGAAAAAAACCCAAATTTTTCATCTAACAAATTTACATCAAATTTTCATCCTACAAATTTGCAAATCTACATCACGAATTTGAAGTTATAGTGATTAAACATTCAGATACCTTCCAATCCAAATTAGCTCTTTACAAAGACATTGCTTTCAAGTTTGATGTTCAGAAGGTCATTAAGTTCAGAAACCGGAGATTTGCAGAAATAAGCAACCTGGTAGCTCTCTGTCTTCACGTTTAATACAAGTTAGAATGGTAAAAATCACTCCTAAAATGTACTATCAGGGTTTTTTCCCTGTACACGTTAGTGAGTTTGCCATTCCAGCTGAAATTACTTCACTGAAGAATGCTCCTATTCCAATAGAAAGAGCAAGACCAAAAGTAATGCAGAATGTGGAAGAACTTTCATCAGTAAAACAGGCCAGTTTCCTCTAAACCATTTTGTTTCCAGCTGCACACAACAATAAAAGAGATGTTGGAAATAATCATAACCACTACCCCGAGAGAAATCTCACAGATTTCTTTAAACAGCACTGACCAGTGTGTCATGTTCAGCTGTTGCAAAGGATATGGTCTGCTAACATGTCCATTGGAAGTTTCAGTAGCTCTTAATAATTACACGGGGAACGGAATAAATGACAGATAAACCAGATTAGCTTCCTCATAACTGCTGCTTTTGTATATCTGATAAACTGGGCAGTAGTAGCACACCACAAAAACATTGACTCGTTGAATCATTTAATAAGAGGGGAAAATAGGGTGAAAAGGGCTACACGTTGCTGTTGTTGAATTAGTAAGATAAAAACGGTTCTATATCAACACATGTTGGAAATCCAACTGGGAGAAGGCAACAACGCCTGTGACAGTGTCTGCGACCTCCGTGCCTCCCAGTTCAAATGGCACTTGTTCTCGTGTCTGACACCTTCCAAACTTAAGAACAGACAGGAGGACTGTTTGATACAGATTATTTTGTTTGGTTTCCATTCCTTTTCCCCTGCAATACAACTCACATAAAGCATTGACTAGTTCAAACCTGTGTAACTACTTACTGAATCAACATCCCCAGTGCTTCCATATGGACCTCTGCCAAAAGAAAATACAAGATTTGGCCACCAGCACCTATGGTGCAACCCAGACAGGTCTATGCAAGGAACTGCTCAGTGGCATACAGTGTTACAGCATGGTGCTTGAATCTATTTTTGAATGTCCTCTGCTCCAGTTACTCTGCTGTATCTGGTTAAACGCCCTTATGTCCAAAAAAGTTCAACAAAGATGTTGTACAAGCACTTTGAGTATAAAGTTGGTTGGTTAACAGATCATGACTAATTAGTCAAACCAAGATGCACCAGACACTAGCCTTTCCCACAGCAAAGATCTTTTCACTTCCCTCAGAATATGATTACTTGATGCATATGGATTTTCAGAATGTTACTGCAGCACATACACAATTATTCACTTTTAAGTAACTGATATCCCTCTTAATGACAGAAAAAGATAATTAAAAAAAACCCAACAGCTGGTCAGGCAACTGTTCTTGCAAAAATGGCCTGTAATAAAATACAAGAAGGGGAGGTAGGAGGGATGTTGAAGCAAATTAGTATGTTTCTCTTTCATATGTTCAATTGCTCCTAGAAGCCAAATTCCCTATCAGCTACACAACTACAAAGCACAACAGATTTCACCCAACAACATGAAATCTCTAGACATACTGTCTATCCAACAGGACTGATATTTTTTTTGGTTAAACTTCCCCTTGAGGATTGCCTTTGTATAAAATCTGTGTATAAAATTGGGTTCATAATTGTGCGGAGGCTATGACCCCTCATTGACCAGTTTTGTGGAATACTGATTAGAAGAATCCTTTCTCTGCAAGTACTGGGAAATTTCTAAAGAAACAACTTCAAAACCTGCCAAACATTATAGACTTAAAGTATTAGGCAGATATTAAAAATAACTGTCCATCAGTTCTACTGAAGTCTTTGGTTTGCCTTTAATCT
>VZTM01028503.1:28679-64158 GCA_013400555.1 Jacana jacana | reverse complement strand
TTATCCCTCTACCTTTCAAGATGGGTCACTACTTTATGGGCATCTTGCATAAATTATAGTAAATGGAGATACTGTAGATTGGTTGGAGTTTTCTTTGTTGTCTTCCCCACCCCAGAAGAGCATATTAGGACCACACTGTGTATTCTTCTAATACATGATACTAAACAGAACTGTCAAATGTCACAGGCTGCTTGATTTTCAATAGCAATGGTACTGCCACAAAGCAAGTTACACCTTCAATTGGAATAAGGATTACCAATGGAGATAGACCTTAAAGCAATGAATGTTATCTTAAGAACTATTTTCCATAAGGCCCTTATCTTCCTGGTTACACCCATGTGGCTAGAAAACACTTAGAGCCCTGCAAGAAATGTTAGAGAAAAGGCATCCACAGAAAAATTTTGAAGGACAAAGGCCTTTTCAAATAGAGCTTTCTCCCACATTCTAGGCAGCTAAGAAACCCTGTTTGTAATAAAACTTCACCAGCTCCTCACCAATGATTAAATTTTGTTTATAGAGATCTGAGTTGCCTACACTCTTTTGCATTTTCTAGTTTAAGAGACGGAGAAGGATAATTTTTCCTTCTCCAGAAGGAACACTAGATAAACTTTAAACTCATACCCAGTTTCAAAGGAAAAACATTTGTCCTACACAAAGCCTCAATTCAGAGTCCCTGTTTTTACTACAGTAAGAAAAATATCTGTGCCCTAGATAATTTGTTCATATATGCCAATAAAAACACATTGGATTAGAGCCAGCACTTCTAGCAAGCACCCAAAGACTTCTGAAATTCTGTGAAAAGCAGAACTCTTTTTTCTCTACTTATCCTTTTTGATTTGCCATTCTCAGCTCTTATTACTTCTTTCCACTACATTTGTCTTTATATTACTGTGAGAAGCAACCAAAAGAGAATAATACAACTAAAGAACAAAAGTTCTTTAAATAAGCTTTTATGAAAAAAAGCTTTCAGCTATCTTTACACAAAGTTTAACGTGTCCTTTTGAAGTCTACTCTAATTAAAAATTATGAAAGAGACTAAAGGAAATTCATGTTTTAGAAGCATAAAGAATTAAGAAACATACTGACATAGATACTTAGGTACCTATACTTTCATGCAGGACTTTGAGATGTTTGCTGCTTAACCTAGGACAGGCCTGTGGCAGAGCCAGGGTATAAAAGAACCTGGAGAAAATTATTGGGAAGTTATTCAGATCACAGAAGGATTTACCATGCATATGTGCTTCCCCCAAACCTAATGTTTTTCTTAAGAGTTTCCCAATCACAAAAAATGGGGCTGAACAGGAAAGAAGTCATCTTGAATCCTTAAGGCAGGAAGCAACTGAGCCAAGGTAGTTCCCAAAAGGTAGTACTTCACAACTTTTTCCTGCTGAGAGAGGCTAAAAACCAAACCTGGGGAAACCCAGGGGCTCATTACACTTACTCTGAAGAAAGTTTTTCCTCAATAAATAATCTAAATTGTTGTTGCAATTTTAACTCATTAACTCACTTGATACTGCTTCTATTCACAGCATACCCAAGAAATAAATTAGGTTCTTAATTTTAGACAAAGAAAAAAAAGGTAACAACAAGCATTGCAACAGTGTTAAAATGGGCTTATAAAAATATCCTGTTCCTCAGTCTTGTTTGATAAAGAATAGTTGGCTTACTACTACCTCCTCTCTCTTTTATAACTTATCACTTGTATCAACACTGCAATAGGCCTACAAATCTCATATGTATCATCTCGTACATTTTTCCATCTAAGCAATCCAAAGTAAGCAGATGGCAACTTCTATTTTCCCAAGGGAGTCCACAAAGCAAATTTCAGGGGGAACAATATTACAGTTACTTCATCTATATATTATCTTTCATTATCTCAGTGTTTTTCTAAACCATATCCCTTTGCTTCTTTAACTTTGTATAACCTCTTCTTTTTCCTCATATTGTTTAATTCGGCGTTATGCTTTTCTCCTCCTTTTCCTTTTCTTGCACACATCTACACCAGTCTGAAACAAAGTAATTAAAGAAAAAATAATCCAACTGCAGCCTCAAAATTAGTTCCTGATGTTCTCAAAAGCCTGTAAGACATGGACTGAGCTTGCCATCCACATTGTGACTGTCCTTCATCCTCTGTCTGACTGGGCTGGATGACCACTGAGATAATTAACACTGACAGCTGTAAATACTGTCTTTCCCAATAGAGGTGGCAAAAGTATTAGAAGTAGCTTTTTTTGTGAATGGATGTGGTCATTTATGTTTCCCATCTCAGTCATTCACAGACAGATTTAGGTGAAACAGCAGAACCAATTACTGCTCTAATTGCCTGTGCCCTCTCTGCCTTTACAGGGATGACAAAACATGACATAAAATTCTTAACTACTCTCTGTGAGGCAGTTTGAAATCCAGCACAGAAGAGCAAGCTGCAACTTGGAGGGTTTGGGGTTATGGCCCTAATAAGATTTAACACAGGGATAAGGCAGTTTACTGGGGCAGCTGGAAGGTTATCAGATGTCCCATCTTTGTCCATCCACAAGCAGATCGGATAGTCCCCAGGCTACCCACACTTGGGTCGCACTATAAATATTTTTACCACAAACCAAGGAGGTAGCTCTTCAGAGATTCCCTATCCCAAACTGGTACTTCACAAAAAGCCTGATGAACAGGGGGCTGCTTTCATGCTCCTCAGCCACTTTCTTATGTGGCTAAGAAACAGATCTAAATAAGCTTTTTTCATCTTCTGTTCTCTCCAGACTTGTCTCTATCCCAGCACCAGCTATCCATACCTCCACAGAGCGTTGTCAGCAGCCCAGACCGGTGAGGATTTTGCATCAGAAACGCCATGTCTCCTACTGCTGCAGTCTGCAGCTGGATACTGTCTTCCAGACAGCAACAGTGCCTGGTGTTACTGAATCTCCTCCAGCCTGGTCTGAAACACTACGTTTTATCCCTGTTTCTACAAGGAAGTCAGAGCAATGCAGCCTACTGCTCGAGTAAGATGAGCCTTTATGGTCCATGTGCTGATCATCCACTCCACAGCAAAATGGCCCTGGAGGCTTTAGCTGCTCAGACACAGCAATAACACCTGGTCTCCCTCACTACAGCTGCAAGACCTGGGCTTTCATGCAGCCACCCTGGCATGGTCCTGGCTCCACGTCCCTTGGAGCCACCTTCTCCCGGAACAATCCTGTGGGCCACACACCTCAACCACCCTGAGGTTGTCACAGCCATTTCCCTTGTCATCGAAGCTGTTAATTGGGAATGGAGAGGTCACAGAATCATTCACTGCCCATGCATAACAAGGTCAATGCTCCTAGCCAAAGGCGTCAGCACAATTAATATCTAGCTACGCTGGCCAAGCCAACTACCTTTGTGCCCTTTGTTGAAGGGAAAACAGCATGGCTGCAGTCCAGAGCCCTGAAGGTGACATTTAGGCAAAATACATATCCATAAAAATTTGCTTCCTTTGCCGTTATTCAGCTTTGTGACTCAGCTCTTCTGCGTACATGTAAACCTCAGCCAGTGCCAGCATCTCCAGTGATGTTAACAGGAGATACACACACCCATTTTTTCTAAATGAAGTTAGAAAAATGGAATGAGATCACTGCTCTAATCAGATTGAGGAGGTCAAGGATTACAGAAATTAGAAAGGGAGAAGGCCATTGCTTCAGCCCTTTTTCTGCTAATAGACAGTTCTCCTGGGCACAAGCTTCCCACTTTTCCTGATGGTGCAGCACCTCTTGAAAAATCTTAGCCCTAATAGAAAAAAAAATGCAGATATGACACAAAAGAGTCCTTCTGCCAGCAGAAACAGAGTGCTGAGAGCACAACTGTGCTGCCCTTCTCCTCCCACCCACACACCTCTGCCACGCTTGTTCTTGTCACCCAGGAGTTCATTTTGTACCTTAGGAGCGGCCCTCAGTTTGGATTCTTACACCTGGCTAAAGGAAAGGTACACTGGGTTTCAGCTGACCTTGAGACTTGCTGAAAGCCATGCTCATTTAGAGAAAATACTGAGAACTTATTACCAGGGATGGGCAGAAAGTTTACACTCTTAGAATTAAATAAGGGCACTTCCAGCCAATATCAAACCCCCTTACAGTTTCTGAAAGATTGAGCCGTGGTGCCCCCATCTTCTTCATTGCCTCTTTTCCCAGTGAGGAGCACATATAGCTCAGTTTAAAAAAAGGACCCCAGAATATCTGTATGGTTCTGTAAGGAACATATTACAAAATCATGTATTTTGGGGAAGGAGGGGATCCATTATTCTACAAACAGGGAAATCCCAACAGATGTCCTAACATCTTTTCCTGCTGCCCAGATCGATTGGCGAGCACCAGGGACTCCTGTGTAGTTCCCTCCTGCCAAGTTTTAGTATTGCTTAGCAGATGGCTACTTCTCACCATGCACAGGACTTTCCCCTCTCCGGCACTGAATGGTTTCATATCAGCTACAAGCAGAGGCATCGGTTTGCCAGGCTTCAAAACTATCTCCTTTCACATCTACACCATCAACAGGGTGGCCCCACTCTCTTCCTCAGGCTTGGTGCAATCTGGAAGCTCAAAAGATGCTTCCCTTTTAGACATGAGCAGAACGGGCGTGACAGCCCTAACGTACGTGATCAGACGGCTCTGGCACATGACGAGAAGCAGAAAGCACTCTGGTAACACAAAACCAGGGGCAACGATGGCTCTCTTCCAAAATTTCAGGCATACGTTGCACAGTGTTCTCGTTCCCATTAATGAGGTCTAACACATTTACAGTGGCAGATGACACTTGTTTTGAATGGTTAACAAACAAGTCTTTAACCACTGTAAATTGTCCTCAGTACATAAGATAGGAAAATGGCTCTAACGAGGGAGAAGATCATGCTCTCTTTGACTTGACTCTTAAAATAGAAATACGTAAAATGTGATGCCATGCAATTTGCACTTCCATAATATTAGGTTGATCTTATCTAATGTTCCTCTCCTCATCATGTTTTAGTGCACTCCAAGGGGATATTATCCAAAAGGAAAATACACGTGATGCAGAAAACTAGCCACACGCAGTATAAAAACTAATGCCAAACTGACCACAAATGGTTTTCCAGAGCTGATTTCCAAAACTGTGCAAGCGGAGGCAAGGAATGGAAGAAATCTCTCACTCCTGACTCACACCATTGGCCTGAACATGGGGTGGTTCATTACTCAGAAATGGCATTTGGACTCCCCCCCTCCCCAGGAGCAAAGTGCTCCACAGCTCCAGATTTGTGGAAGAGAAAAGACTGCACAAAATCTGAGGAGTTTGGGATATATTTCAAGCCATAAAAGCAACAAAAAGAAACTAAGCAGCATAATGACTTTAATGTATCTTTGAATTATCTAGAGAGCACTATATCTCAACAATATAACATACTTTACCTACTGTCCAGATTTACACAGATTTCAAGTCAGCTGTGTTCCTCTCTCTCAAGTCTACAGGGGACTCCACTTCATTTTTTATTTTTTTTTTTTTTTTAAATCCCTGTTAAATTTTAATCACTGACTTGTTGCACACAGAAAAAGACCCTTGACATGGAATTGCTAATCCAAGAAATATTTGGAGTAACAGTTTAGTACTTAAATTTAAACTATAAAAGCAGAAAAAAGAAGTCCATAGGGTCACCAAAACTCCTGGAAACACTGTTAGAAGATAAATAGAACATGTAAGGACTACTCAGAAGTGGGATGCAAGGGGTAAAGTCACTGAGTTTCAGGCTGCCAGGACACTGAAACAGTTATTCAGCACAGATAATCATCACAAGTCAACTATGAGATAGGCTAACTGACAGGATGAATTAGAAGAGAAAGAAAACAAAACAAACAAACAAAAAAAAAAAATATGAGATGCAAACCAGTCTTTCTCCAAATGAAAACTACATTTTTCCAATTTTTTTCCCTTCTCCAGAAAGTTTTTGAGGAAGGAGGTGAAAGAACCATAGATCAGTCAGTTGCTCAGCTTCCAGCTGTCTTTTTTTAAATACTGATTTTGAAAAATATTCCAATTTCACGAGAATAAAGGCACTCATATACACTGAGATGATTCTCAGAAGAAAAACATGGCATGAGTAATATTCGTGTACGCAGTAGTGCAGTCAGCTGGACACTTTTGTCATCTTTAACACTCACTTCCAAATGTCTCAGTAAATAATTTATTTCACCACAATATGCTTGTAGGATTAAATCCCACACTGTGTAATCTGAGCATTGCTGTTCACAACAGACCAGTCTGCTCAGAACTTCTGAAATATCAGCATCACCTGGTTAAAAAACTAAACCAGGAGAGACAATTGGCACTCTTTTAACCCTGCAAAAGTTTTAGAGAGGAAATTTCTCAGGAATTCACAATTCTCCACTTTTGCCTTCCATGTCTCCTCTCTATCCCCTTTGGATATGAAGGAAAAAAAAAAAGTCAATTGACAATATCAGGTTGGTCAAGAACAAAACTGAGAAGACTGAACTCCATAGTTCTGATACATTTTCAGAATGAAACTGGAAATCAAAGAACTTGAGAGGCTGCTCCTACTTTTTTGGGCCAAGCTGGACCTGAAGCTTGGCTGTCCTGCAGTTATATCAGGGCTGGGTTTTTTTGACTGTGCCCAGCACTTACTCTATTGTGTACAGAAAAATGGTGTGCATAGGATTTAATTTTTATCTCTAGGAAAGGAATTAGAAGTTAACTGTTAAAAGATTACAACTAGAAATGGTCTAGAATTACTGAGGGTTCTACACAGGTAAAGCTTAATTATTTACAGACTTCTGAGAGACTAAGTCCCAAGGTTATTTATTACCATGAATGAATATAAATAACTGCTTTCTATTTTTGTAGTGCAATCACCAGCACTCAGTAAGAGCTCTAAGGTGAGCAGGAGAAGGTATCCACCCTTAAATAACACCATGGCACAGACTTTATCGGAAAGAAAAATGACAGAGGGTAAATGTGTCTGCTTAAAGAAGGGAGACGTTCCAAAATAAGAAGAATTGGCATAAGTGGTCAGACACTTCTCTCTTCAAATGAGAGAAATTATTCAGAACATGCCAGCAGGTCTCCAAGCAAACCACGAAAGTGAAAGCTGTCTGCAACAGCAGGAACTGATACTGGGACCACGCTGGGGAAGCAGGAGTGACTTTGTGTCCCACAGAACACACCACACACTGGCATCGAAACGTCTGCCAATGCTGCATGGGTCACACTGTCAGTCAGATGATGCTGGTTGTGAAGCCATGTAGTCCCAGCCCCACCTAGGCAGCTGTCTTCCACTGCAGGATCCTCTCCTGAAATGCCAGTATGAATGCCTTCTGCTGGTACAAGTGCCAGGGAGATGCCAGTAGGCTACAGAGGCAGGAGCAGCAGGCACCAGGCTCCTGCCTCTATGTAAGCGCATGCCCAGGAGGCACAAGAAAAGCACTCACCCCATAAGGCAGGCAAGTACAAAGGTTTCAAAATGAACACACCTGGGAGCAGGCACACCAATATTATCTGGCATCAGCTTTCAAAACAACAAAGCAATTCCAAAGACCAGCAGGGATCTTGGAAACAGCTGGAGGGTGCACCCAGCAGTACAGAAGGACCTATGTGCCACAAACCCACAGTGACAAGGGAATCTGAAAGTGAAGGTTATACTCTAAGGCTTGGACTAGATGTCACCCCAGATGCTTCTATATTTGTTTCTTCATTGCAACAACCATAATGGTCCTAAAGGCATCTGCCCCTTCACATAGAAATAGACTACTACTCCCCGTTCTGTTGTGTCAAAATAAAAAAAAAGGAAATAAAAAGAAGATTATTGTAACGATGAACATAGTACTAATTAAGGCATAGTTCAGGGCAATATCTCAACTCTCCATGGCATGGCTTGTGTGAACAGCCCACATCACTGAGGCCAGGATACTCACATACTCCCCAGGGTGATGGTGGCTTGGATAACTTGCAAAGAATCCAGAAAAAATCCCAGTGATCTGGAGGGGTGTAACTTTGTAAAGCAGGTAATTAACCATACAAGCCAAAAGAGCATAATTTTCAGTACCTGCCTTCTTGAAAATAAAGGAGCTTTTCAGGTAACTAAGGTCAAATATCACAAGGAATAAAACACGCACTAAACCCTGCACCAATTTGACTTCCAAGCAGGTATTTGTACCATTTCAGATTTGTATTTATTGTTCGAGTTCCAAAAGCAAATGATTCTTCTTCTGAGGAAAACAATACTATTGCCATGCACTAGTAGTTAACGTACATTGGACCACAAATCACCATTTGTAGAATAAACATATTAGGAGGGTACATATCATTATAGCCAAGCAATGGTGTTTATGCTTTGTGATGATAGCAGCAGCAAAACAAATGCTTGGCTATACAAGGAATGGAAGTTCAATGATTCAGTAACATAACTAGTCAACTGCAAAATGAACATACACAAATGTATCACTGAGACAATATATTATTGTAGAAAGTTTTATTCTGGTGAATGACTTGGATCACCCTGTTCTTACTGAGTTCTTTTTAAATGGGCATAAAGGAATACAAGTGCTTTAATGACCTGTCAGGGGTGACAAAAAGCTTCAAGTTAAACATTTTTTTTTAAATCTTGATTCCCCCGCCCCGCACTTAGTACTTGTGTAGCCTTAGTAGTAATCATTTTGTGACTAGCTTTCTTTAAAATTCTTATTCTTGACTCTCCTTAAAACTAAATTAATAACAAATACTTATTTACACAGACCTTTACTTCTATGAGCTGTCAATTAGATAGTGGCATATCAAGGCCCTTGGAATGTCAGCCTATGCAAATATTGCAAAAGAGATACATAGAATCATAATTTTGGTTCAAAGAGACCCTTGGGATTCATTGAGTCCAACCATCTGTCCCACTCTACAAGTTCTCCCCTACACCATATCCCTCAACACCACATCTAATCTACTCTTAAACACATTCAGGGACAACTCCCCTCTATCTTTCATCCCATCAATCACCCATTGTTTCCCAATCCTGTGCTATGATCACCAGTTCTTTTGCCTGTAGCAACTACTCCTTAACTGTACTATGTTTAAATCACAGTATAAATTGCAGACCAATTTAGGCTGAGAGTCATCTCTGGAAGTCATCTAGTCCCAACCTGTCGATCCAAACAAGGCTACCTTGGAAATTACACCAAGATACGATCTATGAATTGTGTACAATAATCACAGTGCCTCCTCAAGCACCAGAAATAGAGCAAGTGATGGAGAAATAGTTCCTGACCACTGGTAAAATAAATTCTCCCATTCTGATCCCATGTTTACATCCTGTTACATCCGAATGGGATAAAGAACAGAAGTAAAGGTCTCGGCAAGAGCACAGCTGCCGACCTGTGGCTCAAACAAAGTTCAGCAGCATTTTAGGAAACTTGGTCTTTGGGCAAACTGGCTGAGAATGCAGCAGCACAGCACGGACAGATAGCTGCAGGAGCCCAGGGGAGGAAGCTGGACAGCATGGTGGGGGAGGGGAAGACCGTGGGTGAAAGTCAACAGAGCACTTCTCTGGATGACAGACAGCAGTACAGCTCAGTTGGCTAACACATGGAAAGGTTCCTGCAAACCCATTTAGTATGGCTTGCATGGTCCCTAGTGACCCCAAGATCCCGCTTCATGAAGACATCTGTACTCACAACAGCCTTGCTGCAGCTGTTTATACGCTCTCCTTAACTGAGGCCTCACTATGGGGCCACGGGGAAGAAAGCGATTGAGTTACAAGAAGCTCCATATTCTAGCATAGAGAAGAGAACAAACATTTACTATCTAGCACAGACAAGTTGTTAGGCTGTAAAATGATATTATCCTTTAGGGTTAGCATAATTCATATGTATCTACACATATGCATATTTAAATAAGAATTGTAGTACCTCAATATGCCTCGATATGTTTGGCTTTGCCTCTTTGGACTTGGTATATACATTGAGACTACAATAAGGAGCTACGCCAAGTGCAATAAGCTGTACATTATTTAATGGTTTGACCATCCTACACCACAGTTTGTCAAGATTCCCACATGCAAAAACAAACCCTGTTAGCTAACAAGCCTGGAAATGGTCACAGAGGACCGAGTTGAAAACAGCCTGCATCAGAAGGTATGTCCAAAAGAAAGGAACAAATTTTGCTGTTCATACTTTGACCATACTGGAAAACTGAATATCCAGTTCTCCACCAGAAACAGTGACAAGAAGAATGTTCTGAGCAAATTCCAGGTACTTTAACAAATCACAATGCTTAAAATGACCCACTACTTAAAATCCCTAGTGGTTGTAGTGGTTTCTGGCAAACTGAAAACATTCCTCCTTCCACGCTTCCTCTCTGCAGTACAGCTGAATGACCTTGGTGGTGGGAGAAGGTCAGTGTAGACGAGAAAACAGTCTTTAAAAACACCGTTTGACTACTTGATTTTAAGCCCTACATTCACATTTTGGAGACAAAGCCAAAACATTTAAGTCTTGCAACTTAAAAGAAGATGCAGGGGCTCTAAGAACAAGAATTTGAGCCCCAAACAAAACAATCCCTTCTTGAAAGTCGAAAAAGCCATAGCATAAATTATCTCAAAACCATCAAACTATTAACAGAAAAAACAAACAACAAATAAATAACACCCAAAAGAAAAGGGATAAGGGACACAGTGCTAACTTCCCATACCCCTCACTTTGTCCTCTGCATTGCAAACTAACATAAATCACTCTTTTGCAGGTAACTGTTACAATTTACTTTACTTGTACTTTTTCCTTTTCCCAGCCTTTTATGGTCTCTCATCCTCACTGAATAAGCAGAAACTGTGTGTAGTTCACAAGTGGGTTCAGACACCTTCTCAATACCCTGAAGTAGTGACTTCCAAACTTTTGGACAGTAAAGTCTCAGTATTTTTTACGTATAGGCTTCATTACCTTTATATTGATTGCTTTACCCTTAAAAGAAACAGTCTCAAATTATTTTTAAGTAAAAATTTACTGTATGCCACACATGCCCTATAGACTCGGCGTATGTTTTAAAACCAAGGTAAACAGCTGGGCCAGGAGCCACAGAGCATGCATTAAATAACATAAAAGAACAGTTGCCCCAGAGACTGCAAGGCCAGTACTCAGTGTGGCTGTACCAGGGTCCCCAGAATCTCTGCTCAGGGTGAACTCCATCAACTCAGCTCACCTAATTACCCTTGAGTCTCTTTCACCCTGTCTGCAACCCCACACCCATTCTCTTGTTAAAAAGTTATTTAGAAACTGGTAGCAATTATTCTTTTTAACAATTAACATCAAATCCCAAACCTCTTATATCACCCAGACAAATATATTACTCTAGTGTAATTAATCCCATGTAGCTCCTCTTTCATAACTCACTCTGATTTGCAGCATGGTTGCATCTTCTTACGTGTTTGCTAACAGTACCAGTATTCTTGTAGTTCTGGCCACAAATAAAATGATAAAAATAAAGTCAATGAAATTTGCAAGTATAAAAGATAAATACCAAACTAGAGAAGGAAAAAAGAAGGATTTGAAAACCCTCACTGGTCTTGTGCTATACTCTAGCTTGCTTCGCTTCTATGCAGCTGACAAGTATTTTACCACAGGTATCTTATCAACAGCTCCAGGATGTTATACAGACTTCAACAAATAGAGTTCCTTTGAACCTATTTGATAAATATTGAAATGAAGGAGAAAATGAAGGAAAAAACTTCTCAAAGCAGGTTTGAAGTACTTTTCCTGAATGCTGTTTCTCCTCAAATGGGTTTATGCTTTTCTTCTGAAAGAGTACTTATCTCCCAAATAAATAAAATAAATGCTTTGAGAGTAAAGGTAGCAGGTTTTGTCTGATAAATAACAACATAAAACCAGCACCTTTCAACTCAGCAGATCTGCCTCCGGTGTGCAGTCAGGAGTGATCGCAGCTGACTAGTGAGATAAATAAGGTTCCACTACTTTCATGCTTCTTTGAAACAGGATATCAATGCTATTGTTGTGCAGCAAACTGAATACTACTGTCTTCTATATAAAGCTAAGTTCTTCATTAATTTTCAATTACATATCTGGACAGGTCTTGCTGCACCACTCAACAAGAGGTAATGGGATACAGAGACAAAGGCAGCGCGTGCTTCGCTCTGCATGAACTTTATGATGGGAAAACGCTCAGGAAGGGCAATCGGTCTATGAGATTGGCAAATGGTTAAAGCCAGAGCCAAATAGAAATTCCAGCCTTGGAAAGCTGCTTTTAAACAAGCACTTTTAGATTCAAAGACTGCAGTTTTTCCTTCATAAAATGCTAGAGATGCAAGCAATCCTGAAGAGGGGATAGCTGGAGCAAGAAATTAATGAGCAAGTGCACTGGTATAAAAGATTTAACAAGCAGGTGTCACTGCCAAAGTTCAAGGTCGCATGTGTGAGCTGCAGGTATACTACATAGAATAAAAATACAAGATACTCATATTATACGTGAATATCAGCTCTTCATCTCAATAAAAACTATAGACCAGAAAAACTATTTTTACTTAAATGCTAACAGAATATGACTAAATTGTATTTTACAGGACTGCTTAGTAAGTGATTGAAAAGAAACAGGCTACCACTGAAGTGGTGAAGCTACCACTTCTTAGAAACTATTAAGAGGGAAAACATATGCTTGAAAGTGATGGTTTAAAATATTTTAAAATATATTTTGGCAATATTCAGAATAAATAACTAGTAATAGTGCCTGCTCTTTGGAACCTTTAAGTCAGGGAAGACTCCAAAAGAAGAAATAGATAAGAAAACAATAAGCCCAGCTTCCAGAACCTCCCAGGACACACAGACAAAATACACCACCATTATTTTCTTCTCATTATCTGACTGAAACCTCCCAAAAGCCAACTATTTCTCTTAAATCAAATATAGCATACACTGCATTTCCATCTGGAAGAGCCTGTATCTTCAGTAGCATCCTAGTAAAGTCAGTGATGCTGTTGTGTGTCACACTGACATTCTCTTCAGAAAGTCCACCCAAAAAATAATTCTATCAAGCCTGAAATTTCTTACAAAGCAGCCAAGAAGTATTATTCTGTAAACTTAGAAGGTCTGCCGTATTAGTTTTCTTTTTTTTTTTAATATAGATCTCCTTTTTAGAAATAAAAAAGTAAGAGCCTCAGTGAAGTATTAGTAAAGAGTACAATAAACTTCATTGTTAAGGAACAGACATAAAGACTGAATTAGTAGGTGATATCTCTTCAAAAGAAGCATTATTAAAACACTCAATTTGTGCCTGTAATGATGCACATGCTTGTGATGTCAGATCTATTTCATGCCTCCAAAGAACAAATCAAAACCTTAAGACAGAGAACCAAAACAGAGCCATGAAAAGTTTCACATTGTTACTGACAGTCAGAATTTTCCATTCCTTCCATACTTCAGAGGATGGTTGACATCAAGGAAGCATTTTTCTTACATTGAAAGAGTCTTAAAATGATGCCAAAAAAGATCAGAGGAGTTGGCTCTTTTTTGTTGCATCTTTAGGTCAGACACTTTAAGTAGAATTTTTTGGCACACAATAAAAAAAAAAAAAAAACAAAAAAACAAAAAACTAAATCAACTTCTCTCAAATTCATGGCCTTTCATGACTCAACTGCCAACCCTTTTTAGTTACATGAGACTTCTGTAAGAATTAAACACTGTTCAAATTAACCCGGCATAAAGGGCTGGGTCCTTATCGAGTGAACAACAAACCAACTAGCACAACTCAGTAGCTGCACAGCTGTGGTACCCTGGGGCTCAGAATACCTGGCTCTGGTCCAGGACTGAATCCTGCCAGTGCACCCCTGCAAGCCAAGGTAGCTCTGGGGAAGTGGAGTGAAATCTTCTCTCACAGGTCCACCTTCCTGAACTTATTACTACAGCTACATTCTTCACCCTGATAATAAAGACAGCTGTTTGAGCTGCTCAGAGATGGACAATGAGAGGATGAACCCCAGGCAGTTACTAAGAAGAGGAGGTAGTAGGACTGCAGGCTTGCAATGTATCTTGATGCAATCACGTGCCTCGGATGCACCATTTTGGTACAGAAGAAATTCTGGTTTTAATCACCTCTCCTGTAGTACGTAAGGATACTACCTGTGCAATATATGCTCACATATGTATATGCTCCAAACATTTACACTCCAGAAAAAGTTACACCAACTTACTTTCATGATATTGATATGATGACACTTGGTTAAAAATAAATGAATATTTCAATGAGAAACTGCCATGGAGGGAAAATGTATCACTATTCCGCTATTTCAAAGTGTGAGAAAACCACTTCTATCTATCCCTCCCTGGGCAGATTTGGAATTATCCCTGGACCTCTGAGGCCTCACAGCAACTGTACCTTCATTACTCTGGACTGCCACATTCCACCTTTCTGGAGCATCTTATGTCTGGCTTCTTTTACACCTCCTGAATCATGAAGTGCAGCACATCTTCCACCACAGGAGGTAGATGAATTTCTCTCTATGCTTTACTTTCTCTCAAACAAGATTTTGCAAGCATGTGCTCTCAGCCAGTAGGCAACCGTCAGGCTGATATTGGGAAAATGTCTTTTTCTGTCCCTGACAGTCTAACAGTAGCATATGGCTCCCTCTCATTTCAAAAGGAATCACTGAGAATTACTTTTTGCCAGTTCTTATGACTCAAATGGAGGGGAAAGGCAAACTTTCAGAGTGTTTAGCCAGATGTTATCAGGTCTTGCATTTGGGCCACAACAACCCCGTGCATCACTACAGGCTTGGGGAAGTGTGGCTGGAGCTGCCTAGCAGAAAAGGACCTGGGGGTGCTGGCTGACAAGCAGCTGAACATGAGCCAGCAGTGTGCCCAGGTGGCCAAGAAGGCCAATGGCATCCTGGCCTGTATAACAAATAGTGTGACCAGCAGAAGTAGGGAGGTGATTGTCCCCTTGTGCTCAGCACTGGTGAGGCCACTCCTTGAGTATTGTGTCCAGTTCTGGGCACCTCAACACAAGAGAGATATCGAGGTGCTGGAGTGGGTACAGAGGAGGGCAACGAAACTGGTGAAGGGCCTGGAGAATAACTCTGATGAAGAGCGACTGAAGGAGCTGGGACTGTTTCGTTGGCGGAAGAGGAGGCTGAGGGGAGACCTCATCACTCTCTCAATTGCTTGAAAGGACATTGTAGAGAGGTTGGTGCTGGTCTCTTCTCACAGGTAATAAGCAATAGAAGAGTGAATGGCTGCAAGCTGCAGCAGGGTAAGTTTAGGCTGGATATTAGGAAAAAATTCTTCGCGGAAAGAGTGGTCAGACAATCAAATAGGCTGCCCAAAGAGCTGGTTGAGTCACCCTCCCTGTATACATTTAAGAGTTGATTAGACATGGTGTTTGGGTATATGGTGTAGGGGAGAACTTTGTAGAGTAGGGCTGATGGTTGGTCTTGATGAACCCAAGGGTCTTTGCCAACCTGAATGATTCTGTGACTCTATGTTCCCTTAAATTCACTACTTGCTTCCTTGTTTGGGCTTGATGGGCATCAGCTGAGAAGTACTGGTATTTCTCTACCTGCTAAACCAACTTACTCTTATAATTAGCTTTTGTGTTTGTGCATGGCCTCAGTTTGGATCACATGCATACCATACAATGAAGAAACACATTGTATATCTCTCACATGACACTGTCCATCTGTAAAGCAGTGCACTGAGATTTTTAAATCAGTCCTAAAAGCATTTCCAATCAGCAGTTGATTTTTGCTTTCTCAAATGACTATGCATAAAGCTCTATGGGGCTCTGTGTTTATTAAAATACTTTGGAACCTTTGCCCTTCATTATTCAACTCAGTTATTCACTAAGAATCTGGGTACTTTCCTATCCTTTCCAAGGGAACTAGAAAAAAAAAAAAGAAGTTCCTGAAAGCCAACTTTTTTCCTGAAGTTCCACTAACCCATCCTCATCCAGGAGTCCCTGTAGTCCCCCAAATGTCTTTTCCCGAGCAGACACAGCACCTCTGTGAGGGACAGGGAGCTGAGGGACACACAGATGACACAGCTCACATGCAAACTGCACAAAACCTGCTGCTAATGGGCATCAAAGCTAAAACATCCTCAGTCCCCCTCAGAAAAAAACAAACAAACAAAAAAACCCAAACACACACACACACAAAAAAACCCCATGCCTTTGGTTGTTTAAAGGTTTCATGTAAGCATTTGAATGTTTAAATGGGAAACCTTTTCAGCAAAATCTTCAAAATTGAATTACTTTTTGCAAAAATGACTGGTTTGCAGAATGCTTGCTGAATGTATACAGGCCCCCTCACCCCACATCACAGGGAACAGATTCTCAAAGAGCTTCATTTCTGGACAGGTAGTTTTCTCCATTTAACACATCCACTGATCTCATTTTGTATTTGATTAAAAAGTCAAAAAACTATGTACCCTAATTCATAAGCAGTGTGATTTTTCAAGCATTTTGTTAGTATAAGCAGAATTAAAATCTATTTAAGCTCAGCTGCAAACAGAGATTTTAGTAGATACTAACAACTCAGGTAGCAAAATAAATAACGATATTTTTTTCTAGGCCAACCCTGATGTTTGGACAGGTGTCTGGGATTTATGACGTGATGGTTACTAAAGTGTTCACATCTGTGCATTAAAGCTGTCACCCACTTATAATACTTTTCCCTCCCTCCTGATTTGCATCAAAACAGAAATAAAATACCCACTTGCAGTTCTCAGTTATCTCCTTGATTGATCACAGAAGTGAATCACCAGACTGGTTTTTTTTTCCTTCCAACTCAAATCACGTGTAAGTCATTAGCAGCCCCCTGCACTTTGATATAGTGCTGAAAGGAGGTCTCTCCTGAAGAGAAGACAGATCTTCCGTTTCTTTTTACAAGCAAAGGGGGAAAAAATAAAAAGCAATTGGAAATGAGTCCTTTTAGTTTTGTTCCTCTGTGCCTCTTCCATCGCAACTTAAATTTGCATATGCTGCTTTCCTTGAGAAGAAAACAAGTGAATGGAAAACCAGTACACTGATATATATTAAAAATAATAATAATAATAATAAAAAAAAACATTAATGTTGAAAACTTATGAATAGGATTCTCTACTCAGTCCTACTCCTAGAGAGACTGCTACAAGTCAGGCTTCTCAGTGCTCTTCATTTTGCCTGTGCACTTTCATTCATGTGGCTTCCAGTAGCCTCGCTCTCCTTAAATTGCAAATAAAATAGACAAACTGAAGGACAGAAAAGGTGAGGTTTATGAGCACCAAAGGAGTCTGACCTGTCCCCAGCTAGGAGCACTGGCTGAGAAGCAAAAGGCCCATTTCACTGTTTTGCATCCTTTATTCATCTCTCCTCTGCTTCATCATAAACCAAAACTGCTAAACCAGAACACAGCCAGAGCCCACCAAGAAGGATTTGTCTCTGAACTCAATTTATTAGCCAGTGCGATCACCAAATATCCTCCTTACCATCAGCTTTCTCTTTTTATATCAGCTTGTAGCTTAAGACTCCAACCAATGCTCTACACTCTTTACTTTATGCTGTGAGTTACTAACTACACAGGTTTAGATGAATATAAGTCACCTACAAAACTCAGGCAGAAGTTGCTGATGGCAGAGCTGAAACCACTGATACCTTTGACAGAATAGAATTTTTAAGGACTAAGCAGAAGCAGATGCATGGCAGCACCAGCATAATTGTACTATCACCCATCTTAAAGAAAATATAAAAATATAAGAAAAAGAAAAATTAACCAGAAACCATAGTACAGTGAGATACTTCAGCATAAATGTAAACAAATGCCAGTTACAGCCCTTTTATCAAAAGAAGCACTCAACAAGCAGTGACAGAAGCTAAATAACAAAAGACAAACTAAGATGCTAAAATCATAACTGACTTGTTCTTGGTGAGCACCTAAACAGCGGCACTTATTCTGGTGAATCCTAGTGCCCTGTGCATTTTGGTTCTAGGAGTCCTCTGGTCCACAAAAAGGTTTGAAACAAAAATGCCTGTGATGAGGAAGCAAAATATGGACTGGCCTCCCTACTGTATACATGCTCCAAAGCATGTTCAGGAGCTTACTAACCTCCCTCAGAAACCCACTTGCAAGTATCCAAAGCCTTCCTTCCCCAGTGCTTTGTAGATGAAAAAAGAAAAATAAAATAAGAAGAGATGAAGTTGTTAAATCTAGCTTTTTCGGCTTCACTCTCTTTCATCACTTATTGAAAGGAATTCAAACCACATGAGTTTGAAGCAAGTAGTTGTCAATGCCACACACCAACATCAATCTCACAACACAAATATAAAAATATAAGAGGGGGGAAAAAAAAAAAAAAAATCAGCTTTCAGAGAGCAGAGAAAAAAGAAGAAAAAAAAAAAAAAAAAAAAAGAAAGAAAAGGGTGTAGTTCTTCATGTATTCAGGCCCCTACTTAGTGTTTAGCTAACTTGAAAGCACCCCTTTAGCTCTTGTTCAGTACTTGTCTTTGGAAACTCAGTCAGAGCTTTAAGTAAGTTCAAAGTTTACTCAGTTCACTGTAAATAAATACACACACTAAAATAAACCAAAGTTCTCTTTCTAAAGCAACATAGTTAAAAATACTGCTGTAAGAAGTAACTTCGTTTCGGTTAAATCTGATGAACCAGATAGTATTCCTCCTTCACACTAAAGGAAAATATCTAAGAGGAATTGGCATTGTCTTTTTTTCAGGAAAGGAGTAGGGGAGAGGCCGGCTGTTGAGATGAAGGAAATTGAGGGATAGAATAAATCCATAAGTAGGCCAGCCATCAGTCTTGCATCTGAAGTAGTCATCACCACTCACCAAGCTGCTGTAGCCTTATGCGTTAGTACTCAGAATTCATGTTAAAAGGCACTGAGAGGCAGGAGAGCTGCAACTGGGAATCACTTAACACGACTCAATATGCACAGCACACAGCTCTTACAGACTTGGGGCATTTTAAAAATACATAGAAAATGTCTAAAAAATCCTCTCTGACATCAAATGGGGCTGTTTGTGATTTAATGCATTTACTGATGTGTTAAATTATTAATACTCTTTAAAACTATTTAACATAAATATTGTAAGATAAAATATTAAAGCATCAATATTAAACATACTAAACTGTGCAAAATAAATGTAAACCACCACTATCAGGGTAAGGTGATTAAGCACAGGTTTTTTTACCCAAAATTCTGGAGGATATTCAAGATAATTTGCAAATTTTAAAAGAAAAATAAGGTTATAATAAATTACAGTAGGACTTCACCTGAAGTGGAAAGCACAATTTGTATCTTTAAAATATTCCAAGAAAAAAAAAAATTCACTTCTATCGATTTCACTTCTATTTCTTCAAGTTTCAGAATCACTTTTTGATTCAGAGCTCAAACTTTCAAAATGTTCTCCAAATGCCAGTACAGGACTTCCTGAAGACATCATTCCACAGCAAGGTTTTTTTTAATGTCTTACCGACTCTTAAACAACACGTCATTAAAAGCAGACTGTGAAACAAATGGGTTTTTTTCCCAAGTCTCTCCTGTGTAGTTTAAACCAGGATTTGAGCATAAGCAGTTCAAGCAAAAAGCCACTTAACGCTGAATCACAGTGTTCATTCCTAGGGCTGGCTGAACACGGGAGGGCACTAGGACAAGCAGTCTGTATTTAGTCTGCATCATTAATGATCACAAAGATATTTCTTAGCAATTTGGTCAGACTTACGCGATCAACTCACTCCTTAATTAGATTACTAATTCTGGAGATCAAAGACTAATATCTAGTAGCACGCTGACAGCAGAAGGATAAAGTGACTGCTTCTAGCAAATGGACTGAGAAGTCAAACTGGTCAAAAAGCAGTGGTTGGGGAAAAAAAGATATTACAAAAAGAAATCTAAAATTCAGTGATTGAATGAAATCAACGAAAAGTGCTAGTGCCAGAAGAGTGAAGCAAAACTGGAGTTTAGTTCAGTGTGGCTCTCTAGTATCTCACAGGCTCATTCCATATGGAGGGTGGTTCCTGCCCCATTTGTCACCTTCCTGTCCCAGGAAAAGGGGAGCAGGTACTTGGGAACATCCTTCCCGATGGCCCTCCTTTTCAAGCAAACAACCTGGCACTCGGACTCAATTTGGTCCTCTTTTCATCCCCAGCCAGACCAAAGCTGGCGACAATATAGGTGCGGCCCAACATTTACATCTGTGAGTCACTGCCCTGTGACAATAACCTCGGAGCACAAAGGGCCTCTCAGAACCCCAGACTGGCCAAAACTGCCCAGTCATACAGCTACTGAACCTAACCTACCTCTTCTCAAAACTTGACTATGATTTCCTCCCATCCTATAGCAATCTTTTTTGCTTTTGTCTTCTGCAACTTAGTTGTGTGAGAAGAAAGCAATTGTTGGCAGCTCTATCAAATTAACACTGGTGTTTCCTTCAGTGCAAACAGTACAAGGATATAGTACACAGAACAGTCCTCAAAGTTCAGTTCAGCAGGAGAATTAAATAATAATAAACAAAAAAATTAAGAGATTAAGAAAAGCACCATGATTTTCAACTTCTTCGTCATGAAAGTGACGAAGCCAAAGACAGCACAATCACAGAGAGTGAACCAGCCGTAACCCTGTCTCTCCAGTTCACAAGATCAGAGTACAGTGTTTCATACATTCTGGAAACAGTTTCAACTACTGGAATACAGAAAAATATAGGCTGAACGAGGTGTCTTAAGTTGCCTTGGACTTGGGACTTTCATATTGCTCAAGAACGTGCTGATAAGTACTCTAATTCCACCACAGCCAGTAAGGAAAGGAAAAACTGGGGGGGATGGGGGGGTGGGCAAGCTTAGTGCAGAAACATAAGCAACATGCAGTAAACTAAGAGCAAACAAGCAAACGTACCTGGATCCACTGAAATGCGTTTCCTGCTCTGGAACCAGAAGTCCCTTCCTTGTCTCTATGGGATGGGCAGCTCTTCTCTTCCTACTTATAAGTCCCTGATCTCCTTCCCAAATGACATCATTAAGAGCCAGGAACAGGCAATGTGCCAAGCAGAAACTCACCTGAGCCTGGGTGGCAGCGGGCTGCCCTGAATCACTGCCCATCCATGCCCCAATAGGTGGGTCTCAGGCAGACTACCCCTGCTGGTTGCCCACCCAGTCATCTGCAGGAGTTTTAGGAAACCTGGGTAGGTGCAAAACTCTCTGCATTGTCAACATTTTATGGTTTAAAGTAAGGGTTTGAGAGAAATTAGGTGGGTTTTATTTCCCTCGACTCAAATTAAAAAGGCAGATAGTCGCTGGCAAAGGGCGTTTTCTGAGTAGTGCTGTGGGGATGGGTGAAAGGTAGACAAGGTAAAAGTCAACAGGACCTTTGATTAAGCTGCCAAGAAATTCTTGACCTCTAAGTCATCTTTGTCACCATCAGGAACACAGAAAATTGAAAACTAACATGCAGCACCCTAGACATTATTTGCATTCACCACGATTATTCATCAATATCCACTGAAAGAGAAAGGAAGAGTCAAAACTACTTGGGGGTCTTGAGTTGAGAGGTGGGATCCCATATCAGGCACATGACAACTGTGTCCCCATGCACCCCTCCTCCACTCCTTGCTCTGGGGAATTGGGGTGCATTTGGGTATATTTTTCTTTTTCCTTTTCCTACAGGAGAAGTTCTACATCACAATTTGCATTCTGCCACAAGTACAATAACACCCAGAGATGTTAATGAGAGGGAAATGATGGTTGCGCACAGAAAGCCACTGCAGGGACCCACAGACACAGCACAAGGGACCCATTTCCACACTCACCCAAACTGACGTTATGCTCCTTTCTGAAGGGAGCATCGTCTTATCTTCCTCCTTCCCCAGTTCCCACAGCTCCACATCACTCATAAAAGGAGCTCCTCTTCCCTCTTCCCTCCTCCCAAATTCACAGTAAATTCACGGTTATCTTCAGTATCTATAGACAGACTTAAGCCCTATTTAAAAGTATGGCTGAAACCAGCGATTGCACTAAGTCAATGGGAGAACATTTGAATAGCCTGTCAGGCTAAACAGAAAAGCCCTCAGAGAAAAGGCCCTGCAGGTCCCTACTTCTCACTCAGTACTGCTGGTACTTGATTTGCTCTGAGCAACAGTTTAGTTTGTGGAATAGGAGGCTGAGAGGAGGCCTCATCACTCTCTACAACAGCTTGAAAGGGCATTGTAGAGGTTGGTGCTGGTCTCTTCTCAAGGGCAATTACCAATAGAACAAGAGGGAATGGCTGCAAGCTGCAGCAGGATAGGTTTAGACTTCACGTTAGGAAAAAGTTCTTCACAGAAAGAGTGATCAGTCACTGGAATTGGCTGCCCAGGGAAGTGGTGGAATCACCATCCCTGACTGTGTTTAAGACTAGATGGGATATGGTGTAGGGGAGAACTTGTAGAGTAGGGCAAATGGAGTCAATGATACCAAGGTTTTCTTCCAACCAAAATGATTCTATGAATGATTCTATGAGAACAAAAGTTGCTCCTGCAAGAACAGCAAACGCAACACATGCCGTGGGCATAGCTCAAGAACAGTGCAGGCATCCCTCCAGAACTTCACCTAGACCAGAGGCAGCACTACCACCTTGGAGATATCCCAGTCCCACTTGCACACATCATCCCTAAAACAGGTTATCTTGCATAAAGAAAATATTGTCTCAGGAAAGATGAGTCTCATTCTCCCCCTTACCTGGATTCACTGTGGACCCTCACTAATTCATATTTCAAAGACTCCACTTCCCAGCCTCTAAAACCAGGAATGTTCCTGCCTGATCATCTCATCACAGGCTGGCATTGGAGCTCCTCTCTCAATGGTTATGATAATTCAGGGTGAAATTTAATACAGAAACTATTTATGTTAGTACAAACAAGTTCTTCCCAATTTGAAAACAATTTAAGTTTGATTACAAATGATATATCCACCAGTTAAAAAAAAAAAAAAAATCCAGGTCAGATTTAAGCCAAGTTCTTTCCTTCAATACAAAACTCACAAGTTTTCTACTGAAGCATCTGTTTGCAAGTTTACAAATTGCTTCTAACCCTTAACTATATGCTGAAAGTTTTTAGAAGCAACATGCTTCATAACTTTAGGGACAAAATCCTAACACTTAGAAAGGAAATCCTTATGACTACTAATAGCTAAAACCAACCTGAGCTTGACACTCTTTTATCAACAAAATAAAACAGAAGTGTGTAAACCTTGTAGTTTGGTGTCAGGAAAATAATTCAAATGAATCCTAAGAATATTATTATAACCATACGTTTATCGTTTCAGAGGAATTGGGTTCCAAAGGTTTACAAAGTATAGGTGATATTAATGCTTTAAATTCTCACAGAAATTTTCTTTTACAAGACACTTCAATGCTGATAAGCTATAAATGCCTAGAAGGTCGACAGTCTAAGATTTATCAGTGTTGTATGCCACACACTAATTTCATTGCGTACTTTGACAAATAACAATCCAAATCATTACAATCCTCAAATACCAAACACATTCTTTCATAGTTAATAATACATCCTTGCAAAGCTCCAACTAAAAAAAAAAATAAAAAAAATTAAGACCCAGTCAGGCAATACTGACACTCAAGCTGTTTCTTTACCTCTTCCCTAAATGACAAATAACTTTGCATACCGGCAAAGAGGTGTTGTCTTCTTTACGAGTTAGGTATTGTATGAAGTTCCTCATTGAGTTTTCCAAGGGTGTCAACCAAAAAAATCCTTTAAGTAAATGGTTACTTTGTTTCTGCACCACATCAATCCATCACGTTATAATTTTACGGTAGGGAAGATGGTTATAAAAGGGAAGAAGAGAATCAAAGTGTGGATACTCACTGTAGTTTAACTGGAGGAATGATGAATTTGCTATCAAGAAAACACTAAATCGCTGTATATTTCAATTCAAAGAAGGTAGCTTTACAAGATAAACACCCATCCACCAGTTACAGTCTTCTCAAATTTTATTGTGCTGTGATGATGGGACCAGGTCAATTTTATTGTGCTGTGATGATGCAAACAATAAGGACTTTGAAAAGATACACTCGCCCAGTTGTTGCCATTTTTTAAGCATGCAACTTGAGAAAGTAAAGAAAAACCTAAGTTTGCAAAGTAGAACAGAGAACAGCAACAAGTCCTAGTGAAATGAATAGTGCTTGCAGGATTAAGTTTTCCAGTGTGCTTTGAAAAATCTCAATGCATATGTTTTGGGACATTGTTAATAATGAAAACTAAGCACATAAAAATCACTAACACACATAATGCCAGAATCCCATAAAGTTTCAACTGCACCTATGCAATCCCTACCAAACTTGTCAAAGGGATTTTCTCCAGAGATTTTTGGGAACATCAGCATCAGTATATAATCCATTATCATTCCTATGGCTTCCTAGGTAAACCACAAAGCTGACCCCATGTTTTCTATCAACAGCACGTGGTCAGGCTCTGTTATTTCAACAGCAAACATAGCACCTAATGTCTGAGCATGGAGCAACTTGGAGCACCAAGCGATAGCTTATGTGTAGCCTGGAAGCAACAGAAAGTCAGACCGGCCTCACACCACCAAAGCTTTGCTTTGTCTGGCCACACAGATCTTAGGTACCAAGCTAGGAGACCAAAGGGCTGGTTAAAAACACTTGGGAAGTACTGAGCTCACCTGCGTAATTTTGAGGAAAAGCCCAGAGCAGTCAGCAGCTGTGCAAACCAAAAGGTGGAGCATCAGAACAGCACCAGATTTCAGGAACTCCTCACACTTACAGTCACCTGTGGGATCACACCTAATCTCTAAAACAAACAGCACCTGACAGGTTCTGCTGATTCAGTAACAAGAGTTTCTTTGCCAGCAAAGAATGGAAATAAGCCCAGTGAAGAGACAGGAGACATAGTGACTGCACACACACACACAGATGGAGCACTGAGAAATACAGAAAGGAGGAACTAATTGTGGGTGGGTGAGCAGGGAAAGGGGGCTGTGGCTTACACACCCTAGACTATGGAAAATACAATTATCGATAATGAATTTAAAAAAACATGTTTAACTGAAAATGTTAAAGTGATGGGAAAAAAAAAATACATCCTTATAAGTAAAAATGAGCAGTGTTATAATAAGCACTTTCAATGACAGCACAGGAGGAACCGTCTAATATTTTTTTTTTTCAACTAGTACAAACCATTAAGCAATAAACTACTCTAAAATGAGACACTGCTTTTCTAAATGGTCACATGGTAGAAAGAGTGCGTTTTCTACTTTGTTGTTTCTTTGAAGTAATAATAATAAGTAGAGAGAGTTCCAGTCTGAATTTCTTTGGGCCTCCTCTTCAACAAACAAGAGTAAGAATTTAACACCTGTTGAATAAATATTCTAGTTTTGGTTTGTTTGGGTTTTTTTAAAGCATAGAGAAAAGATTAGTAAGAACTATAAAAACTCATTTATACAAGAAGGAAAAATTAACAGCTTTATTTAAACGAGAAAAGCAATGGGACAAGAAATATGAAAACAATGAGCCTATCTTTGCAATACACAACCACAATGACTCACGTGTTTGGTCCATTTGCTTTAATATTTTGGAACTGTTAGCAGCCAATGCTCCATGGTTGACCACAACTTAAGGCAGGTGATATTTGCAACCTTCACTAAGAATTGTAGATAGAGAAAGCCCCTTTCTCAGCCTACAGAGAGATTTGCACAGAAACAGAAGTAAGAATGATCATACAATCTCAGAATGCTTAGTTAGAAGGGACCTTGAAGACCAATGAGTTCCAATCCCCCTGGCATGGCTAGGGTCACCTCCCAGTAGACCAAATTGCTCAGTGCCCCATCCACCCAACACCTCCAGGGGTGGAGCATCCACAGCTTCTCTGGGCAATCTGTTCCAGTTTGTCACTACCCTCAAATTAAAGAATGTTTTCCTAATATCTACTCTAATCTTCCCTCTTCCAGTTTAAAACTGTTACCCCTCATCCTTTTACTACATTCTCTGATAAAGAATTCCTCCTTTCCAGCTTCTCCGTAGGCCTTTAGGTACTGAAAGGTCACTATAAGGTCTTCTTGGAGCCTTCTCTTCTCCAGGCTGAACAACCCCAACTCTCCCAGCCTGTCTTCATGGGAGAGGTGCTCTAGCCCTTTGATCATCTTCGTGGCTCTTCCTCTTTCAAAACTGAAACCTTCAACTAGCACTTGCAGTTCAGTGTTATAAAACTGTAAAGGTTTTATACTGGTTTACTACCAGTATCCTGAACTTTACTCCTCCTTCTCATAGAGGAATTTGTATTTCCTTATTTGCAGTATAGATCATATTTTTATGCACGTCATCTCTATTGCAGAAATTATTAGTTATCACCAGCTGCACCTCCCTGTAAGAAGCAGGTGCCATAGTTCACAGGTTCCTGAATTTCCCTACTCAGCACATTTTGAGAGGAACATATCAGTAAGGTGTAAGCTGTCAGGTGAATTAGATCCTTACTTATCATCAAATAAGCCTGAGACCAAGCAGTTTCCTCTTTGCCTAAATGCTCTTCAGCCCATAAGACAAATCACAGATGCAAACCGGTGTTACAAATGGCATGTGTTGGGTAAGCTGTGTAAAAGCTACCATATACCAGCAGGGGCTTTTAAGCCACAGAAGGAAAGCTGACAGGAAAGCAGTCAAATAGATATTAGGAGCTTGGTAATAAATGTGATGCCTCACCACATACCCAGCTTCAAACAGAGCAGCCTGTGCCACAAAAGCTGGTATTGCAGGTATGCCTTGACTCAACTGTCGATCAACTGAGGAGTAAACTGCACATTCCAGCAGCGGGGAAGTGGCTTGTCTTTGAAATCACAAGCAACCATTCAGCCACCCATGGCCCCTGCCCTCTTACTGACCAGTGCACACATTCAAGTGAGCGACTGCAAGGAGGAGACCAGCAGCAAGCGGCACAACCCTGACCACAACAAGCGTGTGTCCCTCTCCTTAGAAGAAAAACAGAGATAATTCCAAAGGCAGCTACTACCCAGTTACTTAACACACACAAGAAAGCAGATGGTAGGTATAGAACATATCAACAAGTGTTTTGCCTCTCTTTAAAAAAAGCATACACCCTATCACAAGCACAAACAGCTACAACTCTGGATTTAGCTGGCTGTTGAGGATTTCACCAAAGCAGCAATCTGCCATGGCTTTTCTGTACACTCAAAAGAGTTGTGTCACCACAGAAATAAATTCCACACAGCCCAGTGAAATTTCACAGGATACAGCTTGATCACAATAGTGTGGTATGGAGGAAATGAACGTGAATTGGCTCCAGGTAAATAAATTTGGTTATGTACTTGATTTTGGATACTTATATTTGGAAACAAATGTAACCTTTAGCTTATTGCTACTATACCACAGATGCTATTTGGTTACACAGTGTACTACTAACTATACCATGCTTCTGGGGAACACTCTGTGAGTAAATAGCACAGAGCAGCCTTTTACTTTTCCCTCTAAACAACTCTTCCCAGATACGGTGGAGAACAGTAAGAAATTCTGCATGTCCTACAGCTGGCAGTATTTCCCCTCAATTACTGTAAGAACATCCAAAAAAAAGATAAAAACTCTCCCACTTGTAACCTGGGCTGCATTAAGAGGAAATCTTGTAGGTAAAGATACCGGCAACAATACATCGTAGTAAAGATTTTAATAGTTTTACATTTCTGTAAGCTGACATATTTTTCACATAGAATTTCTAAATAAATGCATAAATTGGAATAATTTTACATTTCCAAATGATAGCAAAAAGTATTTCAGCTTCTGTTGTCATAGCTACAGTACAAACCGAGGACCCATAATAGTGCCTCCATAGGATTACCTACTTAGAAGTACTACATGAAAATCAGGTTGCTAGCAATTTCAAAATCTGTTGCTGTCTATCTCATCCTTATTGGTTCAACCATTACAGTTTCAAACCTTCACCAAGAACTGCAGGATTAACAGATTACAAAACTCTGTCCAACTGGCACTGTCTGTCCTTTACCTTTTTCCCAGATCTAGATTTCCAGGAACGAGGTATCTGTGCACACCTGATAAAAATCAAACCAGATACTAGAATGTTAATTGCAACTACTCATGAAAATATGATTTAGCAAAAATTTAGAATTTTACAAAGCACTAATAAACACTGCTCACGCTATGAGTTTCTCTCACCTGAATAAACATTAAGCCTGTATTCAGTCACAGATTTCACAAAAGTCAAAGAATCTGGTTTTAAAAATTAATCATTTCATCCTTAATGATCAGTACAGTCTAGACGAGATATCAAGAATTTCATTCATAATCCTCTTAGTGAGACAGTGATGCTGTCTCTTCAAATATCCACACAGCAGTGGGCTTGGTATACCCTGCTGGTTCATACAGAGCTTGGAGAAAGGCACAGGAGCTGAATGGGGTGGTGCTGCACATAGACATCCCCCGAGCTTCTTCAGCAAAACACTGCACTGCATGGCTCCTCCTGATGTGAGAAACCTTCCCTTTTCAGTGTGCTCTCCTTGTTCACCTCTATTTCTCTATACAGGAAGGGAAAGAAAAGTTCTTCTCTTTCCTCTCCTACCAAATCCCTCTGTACAAACCCAACTTGTGAAGTCTGAAAAGTTGAAATCAAAGTTCTTAGAGGACTGAGCACTCCCTGTGAGGAGGGACACATCTGTCTATGGGTTTGCAGAGCAAGGCTTTTCACATGCTCACTGGTGAACACGTGCACAGCTTTTATCACTTGTAAGGTTAAATGGTGAAGGTTCGAATTCTTATTCTTGTGCCTGCAGCTAATTTACAGATAATGCGTGTTTATAATCCAAAGTCCCAAGTGGGTGTCCAAGTGAGTGCCAGATCTTAATAACTGTATTTTCACTCTATTAAGTATTTTAAATGAAGATAACAAGATATCGTCAGCTATTAAGCAAGAGCATTCCCCTGCTAAGCTCTCTGATTAAACACACAGAGGAAAAACAATGCACTTAAAGGAAAAAAGAGCACGTATTGACTCCTTCTGTCAGCCATATTTTCTTAACATGAGCCAACATCAATCAATCTTTTCACTCAATGTGCAGTTCTCACCAACTCCATGTGGAACATGTTAATGAGTCTCCGTCAAAAAAACCCACGTCATCTGTATTTATCAGGTACACAGCAATAGCAGACTCTGGTATACACAGCACTGCTTTCTATAAAGGAAAAGATAGGAGGTTCTTTTCCCTTACCATATGACAACAGACACTACATTTCAAAGACACTGCTAGCTTCAACTGACAGAAAAAGTAAGCCCACAGAGTCAGCTTGGCTGTTCTGTTTTGCTGTATTCCCCACTCCCTATGCTTCTGCCGGTACTGAATTTAGTGTTTAAGGTTCTAGCTTGGAACATACACTGGGAATGCAGCAGGGATGCAGCTGCACTGTTGAGCAGCAATGCTTGCAGCCTGTAGCAGCAGAAGTGAGATGGAAAAACTTCTAGCAGAGAAACATGGGTGGACTTCACCCACTGAATGCCTGAGTGATGCCAGACACTGAGACAACACTTATCTCACCACCAACAGAGGGTAGTTGCTGTGGCTGGAGGCCACGACTGAGCCTGAGCTAGAAATAAAGCATGGTCCTACTACTACTACAAAAGAAGAGTTTTGCAGTGGTAAAGGAAGCTGTACGACTGTTCTGCTCCTCCGAGGAAGGTTTTCTTTCCTAAAGTGAAATGATATAATGAAAATTACATAGTCATGTAACTATGTAGTACTTTGATGAATAAGTTTCTGCTGGTAAGAAATGCTTTTCCATAGAGCTATACACACACCCCAACACAAGCCCAGTCCTCCCACAAAAGTCTTGGTGAGGAACAAACTGGGAAGAAATAAAACATGAGAAATTACCTGTGGGTAAAACCAATAGGCTACAGGCCAAGAAACAGCTGGTTTCCATATCCAGTATGTAATTTACTGAAAACATTACTAAGGACCAAAGCTTTTACATAGAATTATGAGAACAATTAATGCAGCCAGAAAATGACCATCTTTGCTCTCAAATATTGCCTTAAACGCAGCTTGCAAACCAGCCTCAGTGGAGGCTCTAGTTACAAATGAAAACATCCTCCTCTAGTTGCAAATGAAAATAAGAAATGATGCATGTTGTACTAAGGGGAAAAAAAAGCACCATTACCTCCTGTTGCTGATTTGAATAAGCTGTTTCTTTTCCTCTTCATCTCACCCTCTGAAGAACTTTAATCTGACACATTGTTACAACCAAAAAACATAAAGAGCTACTGATGAGGTCAATCAAAGGATCAGGATTAGAAAACAAACAGCAAGAACCACATACCGTTTCTAGAAAGCTTACTGCGGGTCATCTCCTAGTTTCAGCCAACATCTGAACACCTATCTGCACGTCAGCGCAACAGTACTGCTTGCGGTCAATTTGATCTCCTCTCAGCAGGCTAAAGCATGGCTCTACATATGAAACTGAAAGGGTACCCCCAAGCACACTTTGTTTTGATTTTTCCTTTTTGGCAAACAGCACCCAGATACTGCTCTGGTGTAATCAGGTCTCCTGACAATGTGAAACCCGCACTTTGAAGAGCCCACTGACAGATGGATTCAATTTAAAGCATGACTATGAACAGCTGCTGCTGATCACCGCCTTGTAGAGTGAAGTCATTCATCACAAAATATTTCAAAAGCCCAAACTGAAACGGAACAAATGAATTTGAAGAAGTATTGGAGGTGCAGCGTTAGCCTTGGAGAATGTGGTAGTTGTAAAAAGCAAAGCTACGGTTCTGCTATTAATTTATCCCTGTAAATGCTGGCTCCACTCTATTAGCAGCATTCTTCAGATTCTCAAAAATCCAGGAGGGGAGGCTGAATAAGGTATTAGAAGATACAATTAAATGCTCCTTAGCGAAGGTGATTTGAACTAAGTGAGCCGCTAAAGGGAGCTGACAGCATGTTTAAATTGCGCTGGGGAAAACTTCAAGATGACAAACCTCAAAAAACTGCTGGAGGGAGAGGATGTTATTTCACCAACTTCTCTAACTCAGCAAGAAGTCCCATCAGTCGCGCAAGGGGGCCACGCACTCTGCCTTCACCACCTTCACTTTAAATACTGAGAGAGACCTTACTGCTTTTAAAACATTTTCATCTTCCCCTTTGATGCTTCAGTGTGGCTGCAGTCAAGAACAAGACAACCTTCAAAGTATGTAACCTCCCAGATTAAACCCTCAACTATGATGGTCTCTGAAGAGATGGGGACCTGATGGAGAAGCAAGTAATTTGTGCTTTTTTTTTTTCTTTTTAAGTTCGGGGACTATGCACAAAAGTAGACATTCTAAACTTCACTGTATTTGTCATGGCCACCGGATCATTTCTGCATGACTCAGTTTTTCCCAGGGTTCTTCCTACAAGTTAGGTATGGGGCAGCTTCACAGATACTGGGATCAGGGGCAATATGCAGGGAAGAAAATTCCCTGTGAGCTGCCTCAGGTGGCAAATCATTTTTGCCACTCCTTCTTAGGGTTTTCTAGCAGGGGGGTAACAAAGTTTCCAAGACTTTCTTGAAGGCAATTCTTTACCTAGAAGGGATATTTAGAACATCTTCAGACAACTGTACCATCAAATTATCCTTGTACCAGTGCAACTTCATGGAGAAAGCACGTAAGTCTCATGCAGAATCACATGGTCAATTCTGCACCACGAATTTGTAGTTGCTACATCAGATTTCTGTATCTTAGCACTAAAACATACTTCTCTGTTTTAATAACAATAATTTGTTGTAATAGTTATTGATAAATGGAGAGTAACAAGAAACAATACTAACCCACAGATGGTCCTCAGGTTTCTTCCTCAGTATAGAAAAATTTAATCTTTGCAACAGCAGGAGAAAAAAGTAAAAAAGCAAGCCCTCTCAAATAATAGCACTTCTCTCTTTCCCTCTGCAGAGTACCTACCTTTGTCAGTCTATTTCTCTACCTACAATCCTTCCTCAAGCCCAGATAATAAGACAAAGCTCAGGTGTCATAAACTCATGCAAATTGGGCATATCAGCTACCCTGCTGATTCTACGCAATGGAAAAAAGCCACTGCTTTGCCATCATCCAGTCTCCTGCTACCTGGTATGAGGGCTACGTAAGGAAGCGATCAGCAGATTAACACCAAGTCAATAACTAGGCTCTAAGGCAACAGTTTTGTTATTTAACTCATCTTGGGGAGCAGGTGACCACTGCCAGTGTGTGTGCTCTGAGGCGGGGGGGGGGGGGGAAAAGCCGTGGGCTCAGCAGCATTGTTCTATATGCAAGAACCAAGGCACCCGCACACTCTTGCTCACACACCCTCCGCAAAGGTTATTCATCACCACAGCAACCTCGCAAAACAAAGGTGGAAGCCAATTCAAACAGCCCTGTTCCTCTGAAGACAGAGGATAAAGGGTGCCCTCCGCCTGCACCCTTCAGGGGGCTTTGTTTGCTTGGGTTTGTTTTTATGTCATCGCATCTCATTTACTAATTTAATCTTCAGCAGCCCAGCGTGCGTACCAAGAGCAGAGAACGCCCGTACTTAGGCATTAAACAAAAAAAATTCTTCTATAGCCCCGGTTAAAAGGGCGGAGAAGAACTGGCTGATGTACAATTTCTTCTTGCCACATGGCTGAGCAAATGCCACGCTCTATGACACCTACTCACCGTCACCCCACCTTCCCCGCACCCTCCCTTATGTACCAGGAATAGCCGCTGTAAAATAAACACCCCACCTAAACCAAGAGAAAACCCAACCTGTTAAACTGCCGTTTCTTGCTTCCTTTCCCCTCACTGCTTTCCTTCACATCATCTTTCACTCTGTGGGAGCTTAATGATTTTGGATACATTAAGAAAATCCAACCGAGACAGTAAAATAATTGTCAACTCAGCACAAACTAAAAGCAGAGTGTCTCTTCGCTCCCCAAATTGGAAGGAACAAACCTCAACCCTTCCCCGAGTCACTTCAAGGAAGAGATTATGATCATTTCTAAACCTTTTCAACTACAAGCCAGGAGGAAAAAACACTGTCTGTAATGACAAGCTGTCAACACTCAGCGAGCAACGTGGCTCTCATTCGTGACACTGATCCTTTGCCTGCAGAGCCTAGCACGTGGGCATCAGCAGCCATCACTACATGCAAGGACAATATTAAAAATGCCCAGATTTTTCTCTTTCTCCAAAGGCAAAAAACCCCATCTGCACAGCCAGGTCTTGAATATATTGACAGGACAATGTTCTCCCTATCTGCAGGATTTAGAAGTAGGATTTACTCCCATGGAGAAGTAAGTTACATTTTACCACTGTAAAAACCACCAGAAGTGCCCATATAGCTTCAGTGGCTCCATGGATTTAAGCAAAATGCATACTAACAAAAGGGTGTTTTGATTTAAATCAGCTGCTTAAGCTAATATTTTCTTAAGTTTCAAAATATTCATTGATAGCTGATCATTGCTCATTTGCAGGCTTATGATGGTCTGCAATTTCTGTCAATTTGTTTCAGCACCTCAGCAACATAAATAAACATCTAGGGCAGGAGGGTTCGTTTACCTAATTCTGTGATATTTGTTTTAGCCCATTACTTTGACCTAACACTTCTCTGACAGCAGAGGATAGCTATAATTAAGAAGAGCTAGAAATGCAAAAAAACCCAATCAGCAAACAAACAAAAAAAAGTATCAGAAAATTCTGCTGAGAGACAAAAATTAAAACTGCAGTTTCAAAAGAGCACACTGTGTTTGCAGGTAATAAAAAGCAACTGAGTAGGATTGGAAGCAAAGTGCAAAACACCATCTAACCTCAAGTGCAGGACATTCCACGTATGCTGCACTGGAAGCTCCATGCTCTGTTACTACAGTGCTCTCAGAAAGCCAAAAAGCTGCATTTGAGCTCCCAAACATTTCTTAAGTGCAGCCATAGGCAAATACATCAAATTGGACGTATCCATAGCACGAGGTGATTTACATCATGATTTAATCACCATTTGACATAATAAGCAGGCATTGGCTGACTTGATCTTTCTTTGTGCAGTGAATTTCCTTCCTGATGACCTTGGGTTTTTTAAAAGAAGTCTCCCCACACAGGGAGAACTTTCCCACCTATACTACAGGGGAGCAAAGATTTCTGCCTTCTTCCCCATGCTGGCCTTCAAGCTTATGAATCAGACAGGGACCAGAGATATGATAAAGAGCAACTAGTCTTAAATTTGGGATCTTCTTGACCAAGACATAGATATGCTTCCACCATAAGAGAATAATTTTATCTACATTAAATTATTAGGCATCTAGAAAATACATGGTTTCTAACTTCTAATAATATAAAATACTTACTGAGGAAAAAAAGTGCACCTACCCAAGTACCACCTATTTTATATAAAAAACAATACTTCAATTACTACCTTGCTTTCTCTATTTCTACGCACCCAGGAAATCAAATGCAACAATGTTAAAACCTTTCTCTTCCAAAGCTGCCAGAGGACACACTGAAGTTGTTATGTTATTTAAGCACTGGGGTTGAGAGTTCTCGAGCAGTATAAAAGAACTACATCTACCTTCAGCAGTTCCCAAGACAGCAGCTGTTACGCTTGAACTGAGGTGGTGAGAAGGCCAGTAATGAGAACGAGGGGAACTTAAGGACAGGTATCTTCCAATTTGCAAAAATACAACACATACTCGACAACAGCATAAAAATTGCTTTTCCAAACTTTCCATTAATTACAACATACCAGTTTTAGCCTGGCTTAATAGACTGCTGGACCTTGAAATTATGTACTTGAGTTCCCTGTTCTGGCTTTGCCTTCTCCAGAATAAAGCCAGAACTGCCTTCATCATTTTTCAGCCCAGAGTGATTTTCCAACCTCACTGCTAATCAAGTTAGCACATACAGCTCCATACGGCACTGACCTCCAGGTTTTTGTCCAAATATTCCAACAAGCACTCTTAACATTGTGGTAAAATCCCGAAAGAGTTGGACAAGAGCCCAGGACTTGTATCGACCTTCCCACCCCCATCCTTACAAGGCAATGCACTTTAAATCTTCTTACCAAGATAACTTCAAGTGGTTCTGTTTAAAGCACCAATCTTCAACTCTGATATTCACAGGAATATCTGATGCTGACCTGTACTGTGCCAATGCTTTAATGAGACTCTATCCATGTACAGAGGGACTACTTCTCCTCAGATGTCACAGGTGTTTAAGTGATTAGCAATAGCTAAGGCTGCATATGTTGTTTTTAATAGCAAACGTGTGCTTTGCAGACCAGGCTGCATCTCATCAATAATTCCTTGGTGCGACAATCCTGGGAAGACAGCAGTCAGCCCAGCACGGCAGTGTCTTAAATAAAGCAGGGTGTTACGAGGTGCAAGGCAGCACGCCACATATTTGCTGTCAAATCACAGCCTTTCAGCTGCTGGAAGAAGCAGATTGCCATTGTTTTATCAAGGAAAAATCACAGATGGGAGAAACTGACTGGAAACCATCTTCCTTTCAAAAA
>VZTM01028500.1:5564-52285 GCA_013400555.1 Jacana jacana | reverse complement strand
CTTTTTTTTTTTTTTTTTTAAGCATTATGAAGGAACTTGGGGAACTGAGAAACATAGTTAACTGTCTTTTAGACTGATTAACCTAGGAAATAAAGTTTAAATGCACTGCTGGGATTCTGTTAGGATCATCAGTTCATATAGATAACAGTGCAAGGTGCTAAAATGCACTTCACTGGTGCAAGTGATCTCATGTTGTAAAAATTATTATCCCCAGCAGAACAGGGAGGGATTAAGGGGCCATGTCTACATCTGGGAAACTCCGTGTTTTATTAGCATTAATACATGTATTGATCACACGGACAAAAAAGGCCCGTCAGGATGGTGGCAAATAGCACAGTGCATTAATAAACCTGCTCTCTTAAGTCAGTGAAATGTGACTGTCTTTATTCCTAGAATCACAATAAAGCTGTTAAGCAGCCTGGATGAAATTGGGAAAAACCTGCTCGTATGATTGTGGATCATTGTGGATTACCTGTCATGTAAAAAGAAAGACTATTACCAAAATAAGATGCTCCTATTCCAGAAGCTTTCAAGCAGTGTGGAGTAAATTTGGTATTGTAGCCCTAAATCAGTTGAACTACACTGCAGATGAGTCTGATTGCACTGGCCCAGCTGCTCATCTATATTCTCATTTCTGTTAAGTGGATCAGAAAGAAAAGTCTAACTTGTCTCATGCTTTTGCTTCCTCTTCTGCTTCTTAGTTCAGATTGCTATTTCCCAGTGGGAGCGAGAGTAAGGCTGGATGGCGGTGCGAGCAAGGCTGAGGTAGCCACTGATGAAAGCAAATGCTGTTGACCAGACGCATGAATAGCTCAGCAGATGAATACTATGGGGTTTGACATGAGTAGCATTTTCCACGCTTTCGTTTGCAGTTTCAGCTTGAGAGCAACCACACGTATCAAAATGAAACATTGCCGAGTATGTGGTGATTTTAAGGAAAGATTTTTATGAGGTCTATTACCAGGAGTAGACTAACAACACAAATACATGGTGACAATCTTCAGGGCCCTTTTTGATCTCCAGCCTTCAGCACCACCAAAGCAAATCTAAATCCTTTAGTGGAGATCAGGAATGCAACTCTAGAAAGAAGTCCCCTCTCTGTACTGTCAGCTATGCTACGTTTGTTGACGATCACCATACTAGAGTAGCCTATAGGTGAGTCTTGGTAAAACTGCCTTGGCACAATGATAACTGTGATAGTGAGACAAATTATTGACTTTATTGCTAAAAATATTATAGTTATACATGTTCAAATCCTGTCAAGCATTTGCCTCTCTCATCCCTGTATTAAACACTTCCCTTTCAGTGGATATTTGGAATATTGTATATGTCTATCACCACAGCAGGGACATTTGTTATTTTGCTCATCAAAATGTCACCTGCCTGTCAAGACATCTAGGATAAGTAGGATTGGGAAACTGTTGAATCATGCACGGACTTTTTTTCTGCCAGCAGATGTGCTAGAAGAGGCACTTACATTGATGTGGAATAACAACAGAAGTCAGTTTTCCTGACTGCAAAGTTAAAGGAATTAACATTTGCCTTAAAATGATGTTTCAGTAATTGCTTCACAACATTAACAGGAGGGACAGACTATTAAACCAGGCGGTCCCTGACAATGCAGGATTGTTCTTATTGTAACTACTGTTTACAAAGGACTTTGGAGATGAAGAGGACTCTGTAAATATTAAGCATTTTAAGTACCAGAGTATTTTGAGCATGTTTAACTAGGACACTTGGCTGCCCTAAAAGACTGAAGAAAAACTTAACTGAGGGCCTAGTAAATAGCCAGGTGACAAAAGAGACAGGAAACAGGGATGCTAGATAACTGGAAAGTAAATTCTAAACAGGGAGACAAAGAAGAAATGAAAAGCCAAGCCTAGAAAAATAGAGCAAGGTTTTAGAAGTGACACGATTATGAAAAATGATCAACACTTGTTTCAAATGTACTGCATTTCTCCACCCATCTCTGAGTAGATCTTAAGTACCCTTCACCGCCTTGGAGTCAAATTTCATGCCAAAATGTCTGTGTTACTAGTTTTGCAAGTGCTACCACTAATTGAAACCACATAATGTTGCAGATCTGAAATAAGGCAGGCAGGGCATCCCTGCTGAAAAGCTACCCAGCAGGACAACCCCTTTGTTCTCTTTTAAAATGAACTAATTCAAGGGAAATGTTGTCTGAATCATTACTTCTAACTGTATGCAGAATTTCCTCCACACTCCCCCTTAGCCCCCAACTATAATTTTCCTGGTTAGCTATCAAAGGACTTTGCTATTCTTGTAAACTGCAAAAATGGTTTTAATATGCACACTTGTCATTTCTAGGTGTATAAATTTTGCTTTTGCAGGGATCTTACACGGCACATATTGTGATCCCCTGTGGGTAGGGTGGTTAATTAGCAGAGTCCAGGTCCTATATAATTTCATTTATACCAGAGTAATTTAAACTAGGAGAATGATCACAGCCACACTCAGTAATTTAACTCCCGCCTTTCAAAGCTGTTTTAGTAATTATGTTTTAGTTGAATGTTTTCAGGAAGCTTTTGTACTGCTTGTTTTCCTGAGCCATGCAGGTCTCCCTTCCCAGCTCCCCTCATCCCTGACTGTTTGTACTTCTGGGTGTTAGCTGCATTCTTGAAGAAATTAGAAAGGATGCAGCTGTCATTATTTCGTCAGTCATAAAACTTAAGACACGGAAAAAGTCTTAGGAAGGCAAGGGGGGTGGTGGTGGTGTATCATAATTTCTATTGAGAAAACAGGTTGTCCCCCCAGTACTTTCATTTGACCTAAAAGAACAGCGTAAAAGAAGCTTTATTGTCACAGCTTGGATTTCCAAGTGGATCACTCAATGTGTATGTAAGTGTACTCAGTGTGTACATAAATATCACTTGATACCTGCTTCAGAAATGCTCAAAAGCCACCCTCATCATTTTTTTTGGGGAATAACTCACTATATAATTTTGTTCTGAGCCTTGTTATCATTAAAAAATTTGTTGCTATAGCTATCTGTGAACTACATAGATTAACACCAGTGGAACAGATGATATGGCTGTGGTGCACACCAGAAGTGACCAAATCAAAGCATGTTCCATGTCACAGTGAATGGAAAAACTGACAATAGCATATAACTGGTAGCAGGTAACTTGTTCGTTTGCAGTTTGACAGTCCAGACCTTGTTCATTGTTTGTCCCTTTTAACCTGGTCTTTTTTTGACAGTAACTTTGAGGTTTAGGAAGACTTTCAGGGATGTAAGGACTTAAAGAATCCTATTTTGGTATTCTCGTCATTACATTAATTTTAATGTCAAGGTTCCGGAAAAAGATTGTGCAGTTTTCCTGATGAAATTTAGATTTCAAAGTAGTAGACAAATAGGTTAGTGCTGATTTTCAATACGCTTGAAGACTCGGCCTTTACTGATGTTATTGGTATTCCCAGTTAACCATTTTCTCATCATATATGCATTACAATTTAAAGTGAAATAACCTCATAAATTCCTACCATTTTCTGTATGTCTGCTACAGATTATACACCAAAGGTCAAGCTTTTAACATTTATTCACGCTGAAAAATATTTTTTGTATGTGTTTTATTGACTAAAAATTCTTATTTAAGGATGTCAAATAATTTGATACTTATGAAAAATTCCTTCCTGACCACTGCTTATCTTGTTTGTGTGTATGGAAGCGAAAATCTGAAACGTTACATCATTTTAACTTAAACAGCTGGTGGCAGTCTAATTATTTATTTTCTTGAGCCTGGGGCCTTTGGAGACACAGATTTCCAGTCACTGGTTAGTCTCTGGGTAGTTGGAAGCCTTTTATGAAATACAGGACTTCAAGGAAGGAGGTGTGTGTGTGTGTGCATGTGTTCCTTTAGAATAAGAAAAGTGTCTGTTTTGTTTTGTTTGAGGATACCATGTATGATTAATGATTCTCTATTCACTGGAAAACAGTAACTCTCATTAAGTGAAATTGAAAGTACACCAGAGTAAAATGCAGCCCATCTGCAAAAATAGAACTGAGCCTAGGAAATCCAAACATCAACCTTTTTTTTTCTGGGCAGTGAAAGTCAAAGTCTATAGGTATTAGACTTAAATTTCCAGTGAAAAAGCCAGCTGTTTTGTTGCTTTCTATCTGCTACATAGAAGATGTGTCCTGAGCTCTGCCAAAGGTTGCATATTGCTTGTTTGGGCTAATGAGTGAGTTATCAAAATACAAGATATATGACAGCAGTTGGGGAATTAATAAGCAGAATTGTGAGGGCTGAGGAAGCCTTTGCAAGTCCCCAGAATAGAGAGAAATTTCTGCTAAAATCTTCTGTCGTGAATTGGTATGGCATCTGCTGCTACAAGTCTAAAAGCGGAATGAATAGACAAAGAGTTTCAGATGTACAAGCTATGCTTAATCACCAAATAATAACAAATAGGAACTCTGCAAAACCCTCTCTGAGATCACACTCAAATTAGCTACACATTCAAGTTTTAGAGCAACAATTTCCTCACTTCTATTTATGGGAAAACTGTAGTATATATACCAGCCCCAGAACTTCCTGCATCACATGACATGGATGATTTTCTAATTGACTCACCCTCTATATTGCTTCACACATGCTCCCTTGGGAGCTGTTTTTCACTGCAGAGCTCAATGAAGCGCAAGCTTTTCTCAAAAGCACCTTCTGGCCAACGTTTGGGTCTGACAAAAAATTCCACAGAAGATTTTGTGGTGCATAGGAAAAATGTTTTATCTGTGGGACTTCATGCATTAATCCTAGCTATATCTATATACTCACTGTGCTTTCATTACAAATGGTGTCAGAAGAGCTGAAGAAGAGTTTGAATTTTATGTAGTGTTTTTCATACTAAAATTGTCCCAGTAGACATAGACAAGTTATGAGTGTTGTCAGAGACTGTTAAACGTGTTACTGGGTAAGCAGAATAGAGCAGACAAGTTGTGGTTAATGATAATTCACATAAAGCATCAGACAATGAGAACTTGTTTGAGGGGTAAAGTAGGAAGAACTTGGCCAGAGACTCAGACGATATCAGTATTATCCCTAACTTTTTTCCTTTTCTTCTTTCCTCCCTCGCCAAAACTCCCTCTTGGTCCTTGTAACTGAGAGAGTAGCAATCCAAATGGTACTCATCATGTGTTCCTTAATGTGCCTTTTCTTATTCAGCCAGGCCTAAAATACTGCACTTTGCTGCATAAAGGATGAAATGGTTTTGGAGCAGATTTCAAAAGCATTAAAACACCTAAACAATGCAGTTAGAATCACAACAGGATTTTTCAAGGTGAAAGCAGAAGGCACTACTCAATGGAAATTATGAGCCCTGTTTTAGCTGCCCACAAGACTTAAAGAAACAAAATTTTTAAACTGCTGTATTTCCTCCTGACGGTCACTGGCCCTGGCCAGATGCCCTGCTGCTCAGAGTCACCCGCAGCCTGGGGGTAAAAAGTTTCTCAGAAAGTAGAAGGCTCAAAGAGAGTTCCCTTACAACATGGGAGCATGCTGTGGACATTTCTGGACTTCTCATTGCTGAGAAAGAAGAGAACTTTTTCGAATTCCTTTCATGTATAAATCATGCTTCTCTGCATCTCCACAACTTGGTTAAAAAAAACCAAAACAAACAAACACAAACATAATACAAATTGATGCCTGAAAGGGAAAGAATATGCTTTTTGGAAGACTGAGTGAAAACACATGTCAGTTTTGGGTCAAATGAGACATTTCATTCCACCCCAAACCAGTTGTTCACACAAGTTTTAAATAAAAGGTGCTAGAACCAAGCCATAATACCTATTGCCAGAAGCAGAGCTGAATTGCTGGGTGGCTGGGTGCTCTGAGGCTGCCTGGAGAGCTGCTGTTCAGTCACTAGAGAAGAAATAGGTATGTTTTCAATTGACCAATATGAAAAATGTGGCATTCTTTTGCCTTTTTTCTTTCTTCCCCACCTCCACTGCAGGTGGCTTCTTCATCATACACTGTCACACCCTCCCTCCCTGCTTTGAGCCACAATTAACACATAGTTTCATAATAAAAATAAGCCTCTCCCTCTGTCCTCCCAGCTGTGCTTCCCACCCAAATTCCCATTATGAATCAAGACAAGTACATGTGTTTAAAATAACAAAAAATATGTCTTTCTTCCCTCCCCAGACTTGCTGCCTTTTTCCACCCGTCACCTCAGCTTCACTGAAATATTTCCTGGAGGGCTCCAGAGTTTTGTCTGAGCTTTGCCTCCTCAACCATCCAATTTCTGCTTCAGTGTTTTCAGAGCAGCACACGACCAGGGCACTGGGCAATAACATCATGAGTCTCTGTCACACTTGTTTAAAGCAGTCAGATGAAATAGGTGCAAAAGGACAAGGCCAGGACAAGGTCTCTGGATAGAGACCCAAAGGGAGAACAGGGAGGGGTGAAAACTATCCTTATCATTGTGAAACTACAGAGATTAATCCTGCAGATCTTGGCTTCCTGACAAAGAAGCCAGTGTAGAAGCACTCCTGGTACGAACATTAGCTAGTGTGGAGAGTATAAGGATGGAGGGAAAGAGAATTTCCTAGCTGGGAAGATTTGCATATATTGTGCTAGATGGATTATAAAAAAATATCTGCCAAGGAAACTTAACCATTCAGGAGTCCCTCCACTCTTCTGGCAGTAAATGAGACACAGGTTGATATGGCACATTTAGCAACTCTTCCCTGATATGCAAGTACAGTACATTGGTTGGAAATACAACATTTTTTCCATAATAAGAATGATAGTTACATTCAGTCATCCCTCTGAGCAGTTACTCTTGAACATAACTGAGGGGCAGCACCTATGGAATACCTTAAGACATTCCAAACCAAACTTCTTTACAGGTTATCAGTAGAAATGTCAGCAATATTTAAGTTACATGTGTTTTCTGAGACGTTTCTGTTTTGTTTCTGTTCAGTGTTGCATGATTTCCAACACTATGGTAGCTCCTCTTGAAATCTGACCTAGGCTTTTTCAACCAAAGCTTTTTCCACGCTTCTCAGCCTTCAACATCTGAGCTTTTATTCAGCTTCAGCTCACTGTTCCATGTCATCAACTGAAACTGAGTTTTCAACCTTACTGCTCTTGACCTTTTAATGGCAACTGGAATAGCTACTCTAAAGATGAATGATTCTCTAGCTGAGTTGGTTGCAAGGTCCAAAACTAGACCTGCTTGGGTGCTTCTCTGTAAAATTTTCCCACAGTCATCATAGAATACCAGGTTGGAAGGCACTTCAAGGATCATCTGGTCCAAACTTTCTTGGCACAATGGGAAACACTGAGGATGGTCTCATTTCAAGCGACCTCTCAAGCAACAACAACCATGACCTGCAAGAAGTTTGCAAGGATACTGGTGGCTTTAAATGAGCTTGGCAGGCGGATGCAGAAAAAAGTTTTGTGCTCGCCTAACCCAGAGGATTGCACCTCTGAACCCTGCCAAGCACTCTGATCCCTCAGGGTGAGCGACCAGAGCAAAGGCCAGCTCACAGTCACCAGTCACATGCCAAAATCTGAGTACAAGCCTTTGGAGTGGGCACCCACCTGGCTTGCTCTGCCTGGTGCATGCGTCCAAGTTGATCCCAGGTACTCCAGGCAGGTACTTCCTTGCCTTTCCTTTTCTAAAAAACAGAGCCTAGCTCAAAATGATTTTCTGTCACGAGGGAGTATTCAGCTCAGTTCTTACCCTTAATTACAGGTATTCATAAGGGCATTATCCAGCAAGCCAGGGGGAACATTTAAAGGACATATGACTATCCTAGTACATATATCACTATTTCATTGACTATTTTCATTGCTGTATGGATACTGTGGATGATTTGTATTTATTTGTTGAAGCTTCTACAGGCTGCAGAAGCGAGGATAATAAGCTTGCCATAGGTAGGCACCACCTCTGTACACTGAACAATTCATGACCTGTCTCCCAGTTTTCCATTACATGGTCACACAGTCCATCTACTAGCTTTGATGCCTCAACATCTACTGAAGAGTTCATTAGGACAAGGGCAGTTTGTTCCTTAAAAAAAAGTGCAATGAATAGTGTCTCTGCTAGGGATTTGCAGTTCTTGCATACGCTGGGTTTACGCTCCAGAGAGTTGAATCTTGAGAATGTAGTTCCCTTGAGGGCTCAAGTCTCCTTCTCCAGCAGCCATTGATGGAGGTGGTCTAGCAGCTTTTGATGGAGAATAATATGCGTCTCCCTTGGCAGAGCTCTCCCTGGCACTGGCCACAGCCAGTTTCAGAGCCAAGCACTACGGATTTAGGTTTCCATCTGAAAACACTGCACCTTATCTGCTCACTAGCAGAGGCCAGAGCAACTCTTCAATCCACAACATGTTTATTTTTTCTCTTCATTCACAGTGTAAGTTAAAACATGCTTTTATTCTTCCCAAAACACAGACTGGCTCACCTCCTCTCCATCCCTGGAGGATGATCTGTCTCTGGGAGGGTTGCCTGCCTTTCAGCTCAGGTTAGTCCCTGCCCTGGCTGTGCTTGTCAAGCAGCTTGGAGACAGCACTTATCAGCCAAATGGCAGCTGAGAGCAGGGAGGCAGCTTGGCGAGTGGCATGTGGCCAGTGCAAGGGAAGCAAGATGGGCTTGAATGTAGAGGGGGAAGGGCTTAGGTGCTCTCTATAGCAGTACAGGTACCATATGCTTAGGTTCAGCCCTGGATGGGATGGATGGTTTAGAGCAAGACAGTTAATAGGTCTTTATCACAGCCAATATTCTGTACTATTTTCACCAGAGTCAAGCAGATCTTGTTCTACCGCAGCTCTTTGGAAGGAAACCCAGCTCTGATGTTCCTATGTCAGTCACAAGATGATGCCCTTAAAGTAGGATCAGCATAAAGTGTCTTCACCTTGATGTTGATGCTGTGAAGAACCTTTGGTGGTGGGAATGATCCAGCAAAGATTATTGATAAGGGATTCTACGATTCAAAGTACTTGGTTAGCATCCTCTGGGAGCAGGGATATGTAAGTACTATTGCCTTTCCACTGGTAAAGACTGGTAAAACTTTTTGATAATCCTGCAGACATGAGGAGTGAACTGCACCAAATAACCATGAGGAAACCCACACTTGTTTATGCCATATTTATTCCTGGTGAAACTTCTTGGAGAAGACACCTTTCTTTTTTTTTCTATTTTGCTTAAAAGTACAATTTTCCTGCATGAAATTAATTCTAGGAACAAATTGTACCTTGGGAAAATACAGTTTGGGGTAATAGAACTTTTTTTTTTCTATTTGATTCTTAATTTATTATTTGGGAAATGCTGAAAACATACTAAATGCTATGCAAGCATGCTCAGGGAACAAGGAAAAGGTAAATTGAATCATTTGCAGAGAACAGGCTGGTGCAGACTTTCTGCTAGGGTAATCAGCTAGGAGAGAAAGGATTAATGTCTCTGCATTATTAAGCTTTGGTGTGCTTGTCATAACCTTCCACCAGCTTTTGCTTGTACTCACTAAAACCTGGCTACCAGATGGCATTATTTGGCTTTGCCTATGCTTCTGAGACACCCTAGTATCATCCTGTACTCTATCCAGAACCCCTTGGTGTGTTGTTACACAGTAAGAAGAGTGAGTCTGGCACCTTTCATTAGCAAACCAGGCAATAAATAGCACAAGATTCCCAGAAACAAGCTGGTGCTGTTTTAATGCTCATTTAAGTCTAGCATTTTTCTGGCCAATCTTCCGTGGATTATAATGTATATCGTAAATTCGTATTTCTATTTTCATTTCAAAAACTTGTTTTCTTTTCACCTTTCTGCATCAGGCAAAGCAGGCATAAAAGCTTCAATCAATTAATTTCTCTCATTAGTTTTTTGTCTTTATAACTCTAATGCCAGTATTGATTGGTGTTAACCCCTAAATTTACTGGTATAAATAAAGAGAAAAGTGGACCCAAATATATTTCCCGTCATTTTCCAAGTATTTGTTTCCTGCGGTGCTTTCTGGTACTCTGCCTTACCTCAGCGATGCCTGTCAATATTCTTGGCTTTTAACACACATCGTAGAAAATATTCAGCAAAACTAATTTCTGAAAACAGAATTCCACCCACCCACCCCCTAGCCCCCACCATTTAGTGTTTGTGAAGCTACTCCTGAGGTTAAGAAGTTGGGGCATTTTGTAATCAGTTGAGCAATCATCCTCATGTACTACTAATAGCTAAATTTTAATTCTATTTATATTCTTCTTATATTTTCTATCCTGTTAACTTTGGGCAACCCTTTATATGACTGACTGCTGATGTGAGCTGCTTTTTTCATGTCACAGCTAGCTGAAGTACCTGTGGTTGTTACTTCCAGCCTTAGTGCAGAGCTGTGCTATGTAGTCTGCAGAGTTTATCAGTTCTGGGGAACAAGGTCCAGAAGTTCTTTTAAAAAAGGCAGCCAGTAAGCCTTAACTATAAGGTTTTATCTGTCAAGACTTAGGTGAAAAAAGAAGTTTGGCCCTTCCCTTTCTCTGAGGGAAACCACAGCAGTGTAAGGTTAACCACAGGCCACCTTTAGACCTGATGTTCTTCGAGTGGTCAGTCTGGGCAGTGACTCCTGAGCTGCTTCTGGCTGTGCTGTGTAGACAGCCTGAGGCCCCTGCTCCAGCTCTTCCCCATGAAGGTTGCTCCTTTGGAGGCAGACTAGGACTTCTGCAGATATTAGTGTACTGACAAAATGTGTGCACAGGGCATGGACACTGCAGTAGGAAAATCCCTCAGTAGGATTTAAGGTTATTTCATGACTGCTTGTTATTACCTAATATTAAAGGTATAAAAGGAAACTTTGTGGTCATTTGCCTGTATAGGTGAGGGAGAAACTTGACATCTTGCTGCCTATGGCATTGTATTGTTTCTTGCAGTAAACCTCTTCAGAAATGGCCTGGTGCCAACTGCAGTGCCTGTGCACTTCCACACACGTTTGCTTCTGAGCTGAATTCCATTTCTGTAGCTAAATCTCAAGGATCTCAAAGTCCAGTTACAAATTTTTAGGATTCTGCAGTTCCCTTTGGCAGTGCCTCCAAGTAAAGGCTTTTGTTATGTTAACCTTGAAAGGTCTTTCAGTTAAATTGCACATAGATATCTGAAGATGAAGTGAATATAGTACATAGATAGCCATTCAGTCACAGCATCTCTGTAATGCAGTTGCTTGCCCATTTAGTTAAATAATATAACTCAGCAAAAAAAAATCTCTGCACTCGTAACACATTCTACATATGAAACCATATTTGTCACCTACTGTTGGATTTCTCTAGTGATATTGGAAATACTGCAGTGATGTGAAGAGTAGAAATAAATATTTTTAACTTGGTCACATGTTTTCTGTATTTCTAAAGGACTGGGTTCTGCCACAAAGACATCATCTCTGCTTTAACATCGGTTTATTCTTCTCGCTTTGTAATCCAAAGGGGAACATAGGGCAAAGGTAGATACAGTCCTGAAAATTACCACAAAACAGCCATTTTTTGTAAGGAAGGATCACAGATATTCTTGTCTTGTTTCTCTCTCATCAAACAAGAATGCCAGCTTTTCTTTTTTCTCAGTGAATGCATAATAAATTAATCTGTTGCACTTTTTAGGTAACTTAGACTTCTTATTGGCACCATGCAGGGATAGCCCAAGGATAAATAAGAAAGATGTCAGATATTTATGTTGATAAGAGAGGCTTCCTGCAGTTTTCATTTGTTAGCTTCTTCTCAAGTCACAAGGTAGTGTCTGCAGTTACGGGCATATATACCTCGGGTGCATTTGCCTAATCCTTATCTTGCCTGCAGAGCTGCCTGTTTTAGGCAGCAGCAGGGCCTGGTGGGAAGACCAGAGTTCATGGCTGAAGCCAAAAAGCACATCTGTGTGTGAAGATCCTGCGCTAGAGAAGTGGCTTCTGGTTTCACTATTCTCTGTGCAGCAGAGGAGAGGTCTGTATTTGTTTATAGGGTTTGTGAAATTGCACAATTAATATCAATCAATAAATCTGCCATCTAGGATCTCTCGGGAAACTGTCAGAGTTGCATTAACTGTATTCTCTGAAGTCAGTGATCTTAGCAAAGACCTGAGGAGACATACCTGCTGTTGGTGAACTTCATTCACAAAACCAGGGGTAAGGCTGTGTGGTCAGGCCCTGGGCTGAACCCCACATGTGCTGCAGCACAAGAGCCCTCATACTTTGCCTCTCTTAGAAGCCTCTGTACCGTTGCCTTTTAGTCACGTTACATAATGTACAGTGGGCAGCGTCTCTCGTGCTGTCTTTGCAACACTGCTCTCTTTAGAGATGCAAAAGCTGCTTTGCTGAAGACACATATACAAACCCCTTATTTTAGAGCTATATAAAAGGGCCAAGAAAATTTTCTCTTGGGGAACTTAATGGGGGTTTAACCATTGACATCAACGAGGCCAAGTTCCCACCCCTTTTTCAAGCAAGACTAAAACATGGAGGTCAGGTGACCGGCAGAAATTACGTGAGAATTACAACCACCAGAACAGAACCACAATAGGCTTCCATGTGAATCTTTGGTGTAACAGAATCAATGACCATCAATGCAGTTTTATGAGTATACATTTTTATTTATACATCACCGTTTCTAGGCAGTTTGTGTCCTAGGGAAGTGCTGCAAAGCTCCCACACCTTGTTATGTAGATTTGAATCTGCTATGCATAGTAAATACACACAGAAAAAAATATTTTAGAAGTTGCCTTTCCAACCTCTTCTAATGTTAGCTCTCAGCAAACATGCAAACAAAAGCATCACAACCGCACGTGAAGAAACAAGATTTGAATAGCATTGAAACCTCCTGTCCAGGGAGCTACTTTGGGCCCATGAGATGTGCCAGCAACGGAAAGGTCAGAACAAAGATGCTGGCAAATGAAGAGGGAGGGCAATATCCTCTCACAGAGTACAACTGTGATAATGCACCAATCCTTTAGCTCCCCTGTCAGCTCGAGTTCTGGGACTGTTGCTTGTGTTGGGAATGGCAGACAGCAGTACAGGTCCCTCCTGCAAGCTGGCTTGTGAATGAGGGTCTAATTAGCCATTTGTGCTGCTGGAGGGCGACTGGGGGCTGCCTGATGAAGTGGATGGAAGGTAAACTCAGCTTTTGGACCAGAAAACATGGGGACAGAAAGAGCTGGAGGAGGACACCTGCTCCAACAGCTCTGGTGGTTATCACAAAGCCAGCAACACTCAGATGCCCTTGGGGAGCGCACAGACTTCACACAGAGCCTGCACAAGCAAGAGAATTAAGTGCATGGCCTGGAGAACCCACATTCAGGCAGCAAACAGGAGAGAAAACACAGTATATTGTGAGTTCTGAGACAATTCTAATCTCATTTCTAATTTCTAATCTGGTGAGGAGCAGCACGTGCTAGCACACACCAGGATGAATGAATAGGCTAACACTTTCCCAACTGTTCTGCAACTGTTCTGTTTTGTGATATTTTCCAAAGACCATATTTTGTGTTGTCCAGTGTGGAAAAACAACAACAACAAAAAAAATAGAGACCTTTAAATTTATAGAATGGAACAGTTGTTCTCTGGCCAATTATATTAAGCAGTATTGAAGTTACAAGAAATGCCCCCAGAAATGAGAGATGTAAAGAAAAAGTTGCGCATAGGGAGCTGAGAAACATTACTGTATGTTTAACTGAGGAAAACAATGGTGTGCTGTCATCATTCTGATTCCATGGTCAGTAGTATCATAAGGACAACACATAAGATCTTTGGAATGGAATAACCTTAGACAAATGAGAACCCACCCATAGCGCATCTAATAATATCATAGCAGAATAGGGCATTTTTTTTTAAAGTAGCCTTTATCTCTCTCCAAATAGGTGTGCATATGCATAGCCCAGCCTAGCAACTTTTGCAAACACCAACACTTGTGAATAGCTGATAAATTTTGCAAAAGCCAGTGTCTCTCCTAGTTTTGCAATAAAGAGAGACTGGAATTTAACAGGTTAATAGCTGGTATTTAGCTGTCTAATGCTGAAAGGCAGAGACTTTTTTTAATGGAAAAATTGTAAAATGGTTTCTTTTAAACACTTTCATATTTCTGAAAAGAATTTTCATGCTGCTTCTACATCTCATGAAATCATTATTTCTGGAGGAGTTACCATCACCTAGGTCACCAGCTGACCAGCCCTTCAGTATTGGGTTGCCTTTAAGAGAAGGCATCAAAATCAGTGAAGAGAGTGGCAATGATTGTTAGTAGAATTTCCCAATCTAAATACAAGGAATGGATCAGAATATAGAATCCAACAAAAGAGAGTGCTGATCATTATAGATGCCAGCCTGGCTGCCTTTCTTTCAATGCTTATCCTGAAGCTGCAATATCAGCTAGTGAAGCTGAAAGCCCTTTGGGACCCAGGGTGTGCCTTGCTAAGGTCTATAAAGGCCTTGTCACATTTTCAGCTCTGCATTACTATTAAAGCCAAGTTGCAGCTTCCAATGCTGTAGAGAAAATGAAATGCCTGTTAAAATGAACAGTACTGTGGAGCTCAAGCACAGTGCCCATCCGCTTCATCCCATTTAGACAGCATGTCCTTATGCCTTGTTTGTACAGCATAGAGAATCCCTGATCTGCAGGTGAATGGTCCTTGCAATTGCCCACACTGCAAATGAAAGCATATTCTTTGAAGGAAACAAGGAGGGAGGCGGTGGAAACGTGTTCTACTGTACTGAGAGATAGACGGAGATATGCAGCATGAATTTATTTTTGTTAACAGTCAGAGAAATAATGCTAGTTATTTTAACTCGCCCTTGGAGTTACTGCTCTGAAGGAATGTGCTAAATGCTATGCATTTCTCATGTGTCTATTTGAATATGAAGATTCAACAGCATGAGGCTACATCTGTTCTGAAAAAAAAAGATCTGTGCTTGGCATCTTGGTGTGCACTGTGCTACAATGCATCACATGCCTTGCAATGTAGCTGAGATCTAAATTTTTAATATTGGCCTCCATTTTTGGGTTGTTAACCTAAATTGCCTTACAGATGTTGGATGTTCTGGGAGTGAATACTCTGTGCTGCTTTGAAAAGTCTGAAATGAAAAACCCAATATTATTTTGGGAGGCGCTCCAGAATTATCAACTGCCTAAATACATAAGTATTTCAAGTGCTCCTGAAGATAACAGTACTTGAAAACCTCATGCAATATTATTCTGAGATGTTGTAGAGCTTACTTTCCATTATATCTCTTTCAGTATTGATTAAATACTATTTGCTGCTATTCCTTCCAGAGCTCATTAGAAGCTCTATGAGACTTCAAAATATCTTGAATTTGGAGTTAGAATAGAATCATAGAGCTGCTTAGCCAAGTCAGAAGCCCTTTGCCCATTTGGAATACATAGCAAGCTCAGATTTTTTTCAAAGGCAAAAAAAGCAGCACACTATTTTTTCCATGTCTTCAAACTTAGCAAGCCATTCCAATAGTTTTAGATAATGAGGTGGGAATAGTCTGAACAAGTGCAATACACAGAGGATTAAATCAGAGAGTACACAGAAATGGCTTCATATGAACTTGAAAACCCTAGTAAATAAATAAACAAACTCCCTAAGAGCTCCAGTTTACCACAAAAACCAGAGAATGCTGATAATTTTATCTTTGCCAAGCAGTACTTTTCATAACTGGCTTCACTTTTTGGTTGCAAGGGATGCAAGAACCAACCAGTGCGACACCTGAGACCCTGCACTGTTCAGCTACATTCATTTCACTCAGCATTAGTTACCTAAAAATGATGTGTCTGGGTGTTTGTGCTGCTTTGCCATTCACTGCACAGATAATGATACATTCAGAGACGTTTGAGAGAGGGGGCAATGAATAGTCCTTTGGAGGTGCTACAGTTATTTGAGATACATCTCTTCCTGGTTTTGCTAAAGAAGAGTATAACATGACTTTTAAACACAAGCAGCCTCTCTGGAAGAGGTGCACTTCTATTACTGTCCTACCATTTTATTATGTCAGTCCTGCACAAGGATGTTTCCCTCTGGTAGAATCTGTGCTGCTGCATTCACCCCCAAATGCACAATTCCTATAACTTTTAGAAGTCATTTTTGTTCAGCTGTTTTTAAAACAGAAATTTCAAAGCTGCATCACGGAGAATTTGTGGAAACAAAATTTTAAACCAGCACATGTCAGGATCTGCTTAATAAAGGCTTGAATATGTAAAAAGTACAGTGTGACTTCTCTGATGAGTAACAACTGAGCAGCACAGCTTGATTTTCAAATATTCATAATCAATTCATTAAATAAAGAATGAATGGAAGAAAATTATGATCACAGATATTCCACAAACAGAAAGGAAAGCTAAATGACAATTTTGATGTGTCCTCTGAATATTTTAATTAGAAAACTATATTAATGTGTAATGCATGTATTACCTTTTTCAGTCAGCTCTAATTTAAGTGAATTTCATACTCTGTGAATTGTCTGCTAATAGGCTACTAAACTCAGGGAGGCAGGAGTTAATATTACTAATGTCTGCATCTAAAGATGTTATTCTTAACACTGAATTAGAGAATGTTGTAACGATGTGAATTTATACACTAGCACAATAGAAGTGGAAGCAGTGTGTCAGTGTGAGCTATTTAATCTAGCTACATAAATACTTAATCTCACAGATGGCAAACAAGCCCAGATTTGAGAAACAGAATGTGAGCAATACTGATACTAGAGAAAAGCAGGTCCCTAAAATGGCAAAAGCTGGGGTGTCTAACAGCAAAATCAATACACCATGATTCTAATTAGCTCAAGCTGCCAAAGGCCTGCCTTGAACTGCTGGCTAATTTTCCCAGGTCTGTGACGCACTCTGATGGAAGATGCTGGTCCCTCCCACTGTGCACCTGAGGGGCTTTTCTGTATGGTCTACTGAGCCATCCCTGCCAAAGCAGGGGAATCTTCCCCAACGTGGGCAGCTCCTGAAGATGCCCACCCCTCTTCCTTTCAGGGCTGGCACTCCTGAACCTTTCCAAGTCCCAAGCTTTCCAGGACTGATAGTAGAACTGACCCTCAGAAGCTTTGTTGTCTTCAGTCATATGTTTCAAGAGCAGATACATGCCACCTTGAGTAGTTTTAGCTCAATCCAGTTCAACACTACCTAATTCTTAGAGAATACCCTACTAACTACACCTTTGGAAAAGTAAAAGCAAACTGTGTGCAAAATTTGATGCAAACCCTTGACGTAAGGAGACATTTTATTCTACTTCATACCACTTCTTTGCAGCTTACTATTTCCTTCCAAGAGGAGTGAGGAAATAAAAAACATTTATAGACTTATGTAAAAGTTCATGAAGGGCACAGCCACACATGCACATGCTAATATAATATATACAATTAACGGAACTGAAGGCTTAATGAGCACATGAAAGAAAGGTTATCTTAAGTGCTTGATGCTAATGGTTTATCAGTCAGCTTTCTGATATCTATGGAAATGAGCAATGCTTCTATGCAAGTATGTTTAAAGAAGTTTAAAAACAAACTTCTATAGGATGCTACGAGTCATGGTCCTAGGACAATGTATCTGCAGAAATGTCTAAATGGTGGAAGAAACACCAGTCAAAGGGAAATATGAAAAGTCTTGAAATGTTTGAGCATAAAGAAATGTACAACCAGGCTTGCTGCACCAGAGCACTCAAGACTTCATTGAACTGAAAGTGTCACTTTTTAGCCAGGCCTCTTTACCTGATTTACTGAGTAGGATAAACTGAACAAATTTCATGTAGATTAAGAAAAGAATGAATAGGATCTACTTTTTACTGGAGTTGAGATGAACCACCTTACCCATGGTGCCTCTGTCTGATGCTGGTCAAGCCTTAAAGGCTTGGGCCAGTGATTTAGCAGACAACAAAACCTCTTTCTTAAGACATTTTGTCTCACAGTAGAAAAAATACAGCTTGTTTGTATTTCATCATAAATATAAAATAAACCTTTTATGATTCTAGGAGCAACTCCTGCTTCCAATGCCATCTCCCTGGGAGAGAGATCAGGTGTTACTGCTGTGTGAGGGCAAGGTGGCCCTGGGAGCTGGGCAGGGCTCTGGCACAGGCATCAGCAGCACCCATTACAGGTGGTCTGTGGCAAGGCTGGAATCTGAGCATCCCCAGGTAGGCACCCTGAGCTGGTGTGGGTGGGCAGCTCCCTCTTTGTGCAGCTGTGAGTGCCCACAAACCACTGAGGAGCAGCATGTCCTACCCCCCACTGGCTCTGTACTTGTTGGGTCAGTCACTGAACTGGGAAGGAATACCACAATCTGGCCAACTAGCATTAAAAGATTGCCAAAATCTGCTCTAAAGCATGGAGAGGAGCTTTTATGCTTTATTTGATCTGCTATTCTCCCATCCTTGTGCATTTCAGGGGATACATGGATGCAGAATGATGCCAAATCTGCGCTCTTTCCTAGAGGAGAACCCACTTGGAAACCAATAACCTCATCTCAGAGGCAGGCAGAAATGTTGCATGCAACGTGAATACTTGAGGATTTGGGCATTTTCTAACTTATCTCACTCTAATGCTATTTAAGCATGGGAGTATGTAGTCAATGCAGTAAGTGTTAATCCTGTGTCTGAGAATCTGATGGCCGACAGCGCTAAACCTTCTTTTTAGCTGCTACGAGCAACTGACCTTAAATATGGAGAACTACTGAGTTACAGACTGAGCCACTTTTGTTTACATCAGGCTAGATATACAGGAGGCACATGTACAAATTCTTGAGAATTTTAGATCATTGATCTCAGTCTAAATGGAGATCTTTCTCAGTCTAAATGTCAGCACATTCTTCTAGAACTGAGAATTGTTTCATAGTGTTGCCACTCTACCTAGACAGGTCATGTCCAGATTGAATAACACACTAGAAAATAAGGTGCTAACCAGGCAAACAGGCATTTTGCTGTCCCAGACTTCCTTATTGAACCATAATCTTGTGCCACATATTGCATGTGAGCAATTAATGGCAATGGCTGCAGTCAGATGTGAGGGCCTGTCATATTCACAGCTGTAGAAAAGGAGAGACTTTCTGCACAATGGCTTGGTGGATGATACCAGGCACTTTATTCATGGTGCTAGGACATTGCCCATAAGAGCTGTGCCTTTTTCTTCTCACTTTCTGGAGCACATGAACTGCTCTGCTGAGAGCAGGAAAACAAATTAGGTCATTGACCTTTCCCATGACCTTGACACAAATTCCAGTTTGCTTTGACCAGCAGAGTGCCTGTTTGAATGGGACCTGTCCTGTCCTCTTTCTCACCATGCCTCACCTATTTCAAAGTGGCAAAAATAGAGCAGAACACCGAAGTTCAGATGAAAAGAAGGATTTTTTAATAACAAAACCCTCTTGGGGCCTCCCTGCCTTCATAATTTAAGGAAACTAAGTTATTTCATTCTAATTCTGATACTTAGCAATGTTGACAGCTCTAATACATTGTAGATCCTTCAGATCATATTGTTAAGCCAACTCACTTTTACAAATTAAGCTGAAAAAAGACAGATGCCAGAAGTTGTGAGGCTGATAGGTAATGACAATTGTGCTTGAGTTTAAACACAGAGTGCATTTCATTCCTTCTTGTGCTGCATTCTCTAGTCAGAGAGCACCCAAACATTTTCACAGTAAGAACTGTGTCTTAGCAGATTGGTTTATGGGCCACCTTGTCATGGGAGAGTGACGTAGATCACTACTCCCTGTTCCCTACCAGTAGCACAGCAACTACAGTTGTTTATATCAAGTTCCTTATAATAAAGTATTTAGGTGTATGCCTTCTACAGTACGTGGTTGTGTGTGTACAAGCATTCCGTTATGGCCAGGGCTTTGTAAGCATATAGACCAGGGCCTGCAAGATCCAGGGCATAGGCAGCTGTGTAGGCAGCTCTTTACAAACTGTGTGTAGGATTCCACAACTGGGAAACCTCCAGCACACTACCTGACTAGCTCCAGTTCTAGGCTGGGAGTAAATAAATGTGTAGAGGAGTTTTCCCAGGAGTAGGTATTACACCAGTGCTAATGAGGGGATAAAACCCATTTATCTCCACTCCTTCCCTAATGAGTCTGTGCTTTTGTTGGTTTGCTCAGACTTCATGCCAGTGATTGCTCCTTCACCAGGGAGGGAGCTTGACAGGAACTGGGAGTGTGGTGTGGGGTCATTAACAGAAGAGAAGAAAAATTTTGTAGCGAATCGTAATGCAGTTGAATCTGCAGAAGTGAAGAAGAGAGTCCGGAGCCATGTGCATAGCCACATCTTTCAACACACTTTAGGCTACTAGTTGGTTTTGGATCACAGTTTGAATGGGTGATGACCAAGAAAAAAAAGTGTTTTCCAAAGCATTCATCACAAGCCCAATTTTGTCTCCTGTAAGTCAATAATGAATTCCTGGATTTCTGACAACTGAAGCAAAGTTAAGCCAACGCTAAACAGTTTTGAAAAACTCACCCAAAAAATCTTACCCAGCCATGCACTTCCCATTAAGAATATGCATGTATAAATTCACAAGGAATGCGGATACACAATTTCAACATGCAATTCCTCTTTCTGCACAAACAGGTTTACATGCAATTAGAAAAATGAACATATCTGTGATCCTTTTCTAAGTAGACATTTGATTTCTTTGAATGAGGAATTCAAGTGTGTGCTCAGCACGTATATAAGCCATTGCCCACAGGTTTTTGCAGAGGGGAAGAGAGCTAGAATAAAACATTTTTTGTTGTTAGGTGACTTTCCTTGTTTATGAAGACATCTTTCTTGTTCAGCTGTGCAACCTCAAAGATGAAAGAAAGCTCTAGTTCACAAAAAGGCTTTGTGCTTTGTTTAAGAGTATCTTGAAAGTTACTCAGTATTTTGTTGCTCTAAATAATTATGCCAGCTGCAAACCATAAAGATTAAATACATGATCCTAGCCTAAGCAGAAGGTTAATCTCCCACAAAGGGAGATGAGCCAAATACTACGTCAACTGAAGCAGGGATTTCAGTATTGGTCCTCAATTTTATAAGGAAGGTGTTCACGTACAATCCTGTCAGAAAGACAGATGAGGAGGGATGATACATGTATGGTCTGTCATGGGAATTTTGGATGAACTGCATGATTTATCTTTTTTTAAGTAACAGGAAAGGAAAACTTGATTAGGAGGATGTTGGAAATCAGATAAGCAACTTTTTACAGAAGGCTTGATGACTTTTTCAAATTACTTCAATAGAAATCATCATGGCTATTAATATTCAATAGCTAAGTAAGAGCTCTTTAGAAATAGAGAAAGCAGGAGGAAGCAATTGTGTATTTAAAGTAGAAATTACTAATCTGTTTGTAAGGTGTCCCTGGGGACCTATGCACTTCTCCTTGGTGACCAACATTCAGTTTCTCATCAGTGAGTTTCCCTAATGCTTTCACACCATAGGGGAACTACATTTCTTGCTTGGTGGTTGAGCGGCTGCTTCCTCCTCAGCCCCAAGCTGGGACTGCTTGTCTGGAGAGCCCTGCGAGTTGTGTCTCGGTGCCTCTTTGGACACACCAGGAGGAGAGCTCTGGTTTTCAGCTCCCAACCCATTTTTCAATATGTAGCAGAAGTTTGCTGCCATTCAACCAGAGCACTTTCCTCGGCCTTCTGCCTCAGCCACCACTGTACTATGCATGCTTTGTAAACATTTTCAATCATCATAGCTATAAAAAAGTGAAGCTTTATAGTAAAAAAATACTTATTTGTCTCCTTAAGTGCTTGTCCATAATTCAGTTTAATGATGCTGCACTTTCTTGTGGTCTCTCATTGCCTAGAGGGTACTTTGTATTGATTTAGTCATTGTATAGGTCTCAGTAACAAACAACCACATAAAACACAGACTGGAAGAGGAAAAACCTTCCTCAGGTGGAAAAACACATTTATCAGAGTAATGAAACTTTTGACTCAGAGAATCATTCAGAAAAAAATAAAAAAAGAAAGGAATTTAGTGCTAAAATAGAAGCCTTTATGGAGAAGATAGGGAAATACCCACTCAATTTCTTATTCTCTGTTCTTTCCTAAACAAACTGACCATCGTAGAATATGAAGTATTGCTCTATATGCACTACATCAAGTCCCAGTGAGTATGTAAAAGATACACAACTCTTATGTAAATTCCAAAATAAGGGTTGTCCCAGTTGTAGTTACTAACAAATATTAATTTTCTGAGAGAGTTCTAAGTAATAAATAATCAAATGTTATGTGATAAATAGCAAGAAAAAGTGATCCGACGAAACTATTATGCTTATATATTTAATCAACAAACTGAGAAATAAGACCTATCACTTGTACTGCTATGACTGAAGGTGAAATATTCAAAGAGACCTTTGAATACTTTATATGGGCAAGAGTTAAGCAATATTGTCTATTCCAGCTCCCATAGAAAGAAAACTCTTTGAATCCTGTAGAATTTTTCCCCAAAGAACAAATTTTCTAATGTGCTTAATGCAGTTATGTAAGAAAAATGTAACAAATAAAAAAACCCAAAAAACCAAACCATAAGGATTCTTAGCAAAATATGTGGACACCATCACCAAGGACCCTTTCAGGCTCCCTTCTTCCCACTGGGACCAGACCACATGCCTAATTGCTGGGCTCCCCGCAGCAAGAGTGGGAGCATAGGGATCTCCAATGGGACAGGATGCCAGGCAGGGAGACACCTTACACAACTGGAAGGAAGGAATATAGACAAAAAAGCCTGGGGAAAAGTCTTGTGTTACTATTTTTCATGTACAAGTTCACAGAACGGTGCTCTCTGCTAAAAAGCAGTGCAATTTCAGCTTTCCCTTCTGGGTGATTTCATGAAGCAAGCTGTGACTGACAAATAAAAGTATTCCTTAGATGACACTGGTGTCCTCTCCTAGTGGCACTATCACCCTGTACCTTTCCAACTTTTGCAACTCAGTATAAAGGGTAAGCCAACAGAAGATGATACTATGAGTTCCTTTCACATGTGAGTGAAGATTATGACTGGTTTTTCCTTGATAACATTAGCTTCTAGGCAGCTTTATTTTTTGCCATACAAAAGCACAAATTGTGCTGAAAGACACTGCACTGTGCAGAAATTCAGGAACTGTGGAAATGTTCTACTAAGAACTTCATTGAGCATGACAGCACCATGTGGGTTGTACCTCTGAGCTTTGGGGTCTCTTGGTTGGAACCCCAATACAGGGCAAGTCCCAAACTGAGTGCTGGCTTTCCAGTAAGAAAGAAAAGACTCCCTTTTCAACTGCACCTCTTTATAACTTGCCACTGTTCACATTGTCAAGTGAGTGGCCTCACAGCAGTCATAATGAAGGGACTTTCTAAGCATTCCTCACTGGAAATAACAGTTTGTGCTGATTTGCAGGTCCCACACTATTAACCACCCAATTGGCACAAACTGAAAAACAGTAGTTAGAATTGCTTTTGGACAATGTCTAAGTTACCAATTTCTTATGCACTAATGAGACGGATGTGCTTTTTGTGCAGCAGAGCTGCAGACAAGCAAAGCTAATTTTTATGGCAATGCCATTTTTTTTACTGATGGTCACATGCCCCACTCTTCTAAGATGGTAATATTAATGAAGGACCACAGAACAGCAAAATAAGAGCTAGAATTTGAATGATGAACAGCAATCTAGCACTAACCAGCTGTACAAAAGGAAATATAGTCTTGATTTAAGGCCTGGAATTCTCTTTTTCAGAAGATGCATGGGCCTGAAAACACATTTGTGTTCCTAACTGTAAGCATGTGAATAATTCCATTAGAGAGATTTTGTGACTGGTTTTATGCGTGAAGTTAAAATCACAGTAAGCGTTTAGAGGATCTGTGCCTAAGGCAGAAGTCAATATTGAAAGAAAAAATCTGGGTAATACACATCAGATTCCTTTTTTTTTTTTTTTTAATTTTATAGTTTTCTATCTTATTTTTGCTGGAAATTAAAGGAACTGAAAACTCAAAATTTTAAAAAATAAGTAATTAATTGCTCTTTAGATGTTTTATACTTTTCATTTGAAATCATTAGAACTGGGAATTTTTCCCCATGCATTTTGTCTCCTTTTACACAGAGGCCCGATGAGGAGGAATAAATGCTGTATAAAAATAGTTACTGGCCACCACATTAAAAATTTTAATTTCAGTAGCAGACTTTGCCTCTGTTATCCATTTACAGACATCTAAGTTTTACTTAAATATATCTATAGCAAATGCTTTGAATGAATCAATTCCTGAAGTAAAAAGCTACCTTTGTAAGACTTCCAGAATTTTTGAATGCATTACTTCTATTCAAGCTACTAGCAATAAATATAATATTTATATAAAAATATTGCATAGAACGTTAATACTACAGCACTAGTAAAAGTGCCTGAAATAATTTATGGTAGATAACCAGCACTTAAAGCATTTTCTTTGGCAATCTCTAATAAACCATGAACTCCAGGATCCCTGCAAGTCCTCACAACTGATGCACAATACTACATAGCGTTGTAGCTCATCCACAAGAGAATAAGGTTTCCCCATTCCATGCCTTTTAGGTTGAATGTTTTACCACAGATGAGAGAGGAACTGTTTAAGTAAACATTTTTCAACTTATAGCTGTTCAGCAGCGCAGTCCAGGGCTTGTGGGTATGAATCATTGATACTGATCCACAGGGGTGCTGTCTGGTGTAGGCTTAGTGTGGAATCAACAACCATCAGATTGCCTATGACCATACATTCAACGTGTTTTTCAGATTTTATGCATATAAGATCTATAATTTGAGGTTAAGAATCATAACCAAGATTAACACTTCCCTCCAAGGAGGGGTAGCATGGGTACGTAAATTCAAGAAAGAATCCAAATAATTTCATGCAACCTTATGTAGACAGATGAGCCACTAGACACACAGCTTCTCTAGTGACATTTTCTGTTTGTACTTAAAATTCAGATACTGTACAGTACAAGGTAATGCTGGTGTCTTCACATCATCTGACTCCTATCCCAAGCAGGATTCATAGACTAGGTAACTACATTTTCCTAGGTGCACAGTGTGGTGGTGGTAGCTGCCAAAACCAGCACATGGTAGTAAAAATATATCGGTCTCAGAGAGGAGCTGCAGGATGTTTCCTAAAGCCCAGAGGAAAAAGTATCTAATATCATTTGGAAGATTTTCTTCATGTAAATCTTTCAAAAGAGATAATCACAGTGAGGTAAGTGTAAAGGGGGGATAATACCTTAGGTTACTTTCTAGTTTCAACAACCCTAGGAAAACAAGCAACAATCCTATTGAAAACAAATGCCAAGAGAAGTTGTAAATTTTCATTTTTATCATGCAAATCCTTGACCTTCCTGGGTTCTAGTCCTAAACAATCAAGCTTTCATTACAAACACTTCTCTCACCTCCACATGAAATAAATCCAACTTCTAGAACAAAATGATAAAGGAACACTGAGAATAATGTGATCAGATATCCCAGAGTGACTACGTTAGAAGGCATGGTCTGCCTACATTACAAACCCTTACCTTCTGCCATGAATAAAATGCTACCAGGGTCTGTTAAATACTCAGGAACTTTATGTTCACAAACACTAATGAAAACTGGAAGTCCAACTACTTGCAGAAATCAGCCTCTTTAGCCCTTAGAAAAGGATTTTGAAAGCTTACAGCAATTACTGTATTGCCATCTGGGGATGACACAGCCCTGGGCTCCTCAGCCTGCACACTACAGATGTACTTGTTTTTAAAGCAAATTCACCTGAACTGGCTCTAACTTGCGTAGGGGCAGGGTTGTAGGTTACAGCAACACCATGCTTACAGCCTGTTAATGATGTTTCTGCTGTAAGATGGCTTCTTACTGCTAATCAATAAGATTAGCTGTGTTTTTTCCTGCCAAGAGTAAGTGAAATGTGGACTTCTGACACTGAGATGCCATGGCTATTCTGGCCAATATCCCTGACCTTAGGCTGTTGCTCTGAAGCATCCTTTGGAGTAGTCTCCTTTTCTCTACTGGGTGCGTAGAGGACCTCAAAGAATGACCACTGCTTCATTTGAGGTGTCACAAATCTACCCAAGCCTGTCATGCTGGATAATTCCAGCTTGACTTTGACTGAAGAGAAATCTGTCAAAAAAAGAAGGCCTAAAGTAGAAGACAGCTGATGGCAAGGGACTGGGAGGTGTCATCCCTGCATCATCTGGGAGCAACATTACTTAACTTTTAGCAAGGCCCATTCAGTACTTCTTTTGAGATCAACTAATTTTCACAGAGATGTGCTCACTCTGGACTCACTCCGGTGTGCCAGTCCCACTACTCCAATCCTAGCCCATTTCAGAGTGCTGCTTCCATGCTGTAAACCCTGACAGCTTGCTGGTCCCTGAGGAAATCAGAAGGGCAGTTCTTCTGCAGGAGCACAGGAAGCTCCTCCTGCCTAAGACCTTTGTGAGCTCCAGGCAAGATTTGCTCCTAGGCCAGGCATAGAGGAGAATGCTATTTGAGGATGCCTCCCTTAGAGACTAAAAACGCCTCAGAAATGGGAGTTCTCAGTAGAATGTGTGCTGGCATTTAACTTTGTAATCATCTGTCTTCTGTGTATTTTATTGTCTTGGTAGAGTTGGGTGAATATAGCCAAAAGGCTGGGTTTATGGTGGATATTCACAAGGAACCCTGCTGGAAAGACTCACCAGGGGCTGTAAAACTGGCAAATAGTATTCAAACATCTCTAGGGAGAGGTAGCTGTTGCTTATCTCCAATTTCTTTGAGTCCTTCTAATTTGTGAAAAAGATGCCAGCAACAACAACTTACTCTTCATAAGAAGTGCCCTAGTTTAATGCATCTGTCTCCAGGATTTCTGGGATGGATAAGTGCAAGAAAGAATTGCATTTGGTTCTCTCTTACAGAATTTCCTAGGTAATTATTTTCTTTCTTGGTACATACTGTGCTTGCATCTGGTAAACGTTTCTAGATACCAGTATAACAGAGAGCATATGTGGGAAGGAAGATGAGCATGGCTGCTGAAGATACAGATAAAAAACATGCGGAAGATGTCACAACTCTAATCATCATTCCAAAGGGAATAGAACTCACATGTGAGAAATTAGTATCTGTTTAAATGATGTTCACTATATAACTCCAGCAGAGTTAGCAGACGAGCTTGTGAACCTTGACAAGCCTTCTGTGATAGAGACAAAACACCAAATCAGGTTCTTTACACAATGTGCAATACAAGATACTTACAGTTGACACTGATTCCGGTATGAGAACAAATCACCAGGGAATATAAAATGCCTTGGTGATGCTTATGGCTCAAAGTTCTCAATCTGCTTGTTCATGTAGGTTGGAATAGTGCACTGAAGTGTGCCTGCTCTGCTCTCTAGTTCAGTGAGATTACTGACCACTGTCAGAAATAGGAAATGGACGAGAGAGACTTTTGTCTGGTTCAGTACAGTTACTCTGATGTTCCTATTCCAAAAAAACAGTTGATCTGAGTGTGATTTTTAGAGGCACCAACAATCAAAACCCTCTGTGAAGTCAATGGCAATTGCCTAATGTAAAAAACTCCTAAAAATCGGACTTAAAATATTTTATTTATTGAAATAACAACCAATTTTGAAATTAACAGCCTGTGGGAATATTACTATTGTAAATGGCACAGCATTCTCCTGGCACAGTTCTCCTTTCCAGGAAAAACTTAGGAATATCCTGTAATTTGTGTTCATAGGAAAGCTGAGAAAATGCAGGCTTAAGCAGCACTGTCAGCTTATGTGATTTTATCATAAACCTGACAGTATTTCATGTTTTCTTTAAGGTCTAAAATCTTGGATTTATGATGGGGATCTCACATTACACATTTGAAAAGGTAAACATCTTATTCTCATGGCTGCAGAGAAAACTTCAAATTTGGAATTTTAGGCTCCATAATCAGAAGACAACAAGCTCTACAATCTTAAGTTTAAAAGAATAAAAAAAAAAAAGAAGAAGAAGAAAGACTGCAAGACATCTTTTATTCTTTGGGAATCTGACTCACAGAATTTGAATGCTTTGATTTGGCATTAATGCTTAAATTCAGCTTTGCAAAACAGTCTTCATGTTACTGTTTTAAGTTTTCGTATTTTCTATATGAAATTGGAAGGCTTACACATTTTTAGGGGCTATAGTTTTATGACTGGTCGATATGAGTTTGTGAAGACCATAAACACAAGTCCTGTCTAACTATCATGGACAATTCATTTTCTCACTCGATTTGTGGATCATGACCCACTTGTTGGATTTCCACATTTAAAGTGAAGGATGCAAATACTTACATTTAGAGCACATTGATACTCAAAGCCTGCTGAAGTTGACAGGCCTTTGTCAGCACTGCTGGCCTTTGGTATCAGCACTGTGCTGAGAGCTCTTACGCTGATTTCAGAGCAATGTGCACCTTCAGCTTCTCTGTCTCTCACACAAGAGGAAGTGTTTCATTTCATTTAAATATAAGTTGTGGTTGATTCTTGCTGCTGGCAGAATGAGAAAAACAGATTTAGAAAGGAGAGTACAGAGATTTAAACCTTGCTGGGTAATGGCTATTTCAGGTCTTTTTTGCAGCTGCCCTGACTTTTGCTTTCAGGTCTCACTACATGGCTCCTTTCTTAGCTGCCTGTGGACAAATGGCAATGTCCTTGCAGTTGCACCCACCTTCCTGACAGGTCTCTGCCATTCTGGCAGGCAGAGCTGGGCATTGAATACATGTCACAAGCTCCTGTCCCAGGCCAGGTTTGTCTGATCCCCTGAGCTGGAGCCACACAGTCCTCCCTAAATCTACCTTCCTTGGCAGGTGTAAAGAGACAACAAGTACTACAGTGTCTGTCAGATACCCACAACGTGAGTTCAGAGTGCAATCACTAGGGCTGCAGCTAGTAGATAGTTTGTTGGATTCCTTTATGATGCTGTGCAAAGGGTTTTTCCCATGTCCCCATCTGCTTTCACTCCACAAAAAGAAAGGTTGCTTTCTGCAGAGGTCCCAGGTATATCCTGCTTTCCAGAGGCTTTGTGTGATGTTTGATGTTCATATTTCCAGGAGAGAAAGAGGAAAAGTTTCTGTAGTACTCCCTACTCTTTTGAGGTGGAAAATAAGTATAACCAAGCATTTTTTTCTCTCACATTTGCTTAAGGCTGCAGCAGAAGGGATGACACAAACACAATCCTCTGAGGACAGGAGCAGAGCCTAGTGACCCTCAGGTACTCATTTCCCTGAAGAATTGTCTCTGGTAAAGACTACCCATTTTACTACCTCTGTCTGCTGAAAGCAGATGACTTACTAGGGTCATATCACAAGGTGAGTTGGTTGTAAAGAGCCACATCTGTACCCTTTGCAAGTAACAACAAGACAACCACTGAAGGACAGTGAAATCAGAGGACTGAAAATAAGCCTGTTTTGTGTTTCATAGTTTGCACTGTGACCAGTTACCCATGCTTGGTGCTTTTCTTGGAAGCTTAATTAATGAGAGGCAGTCCCTGGCCATCAAATCTGCTGGCCCCCTCCAGCTCTGAGCCAAGACAAGCCCCCCAGGAGCTGGCCAGGCAGAGCTGGAACCTCACTGCCCTTTCCTGCATGCCCGTGGGAACACCACCATGGCCACCATTCTAGAGCCTGGATGTTCTTCATCCCAAATACAGATTCATTAAATAAACATCCTGCAAAATTATTCTCTCACCAATGTGCAACCCTGTCTACAGGAAGCTTTCAATAGATACTGACGTTTTATGCCAGATTTTAAAAAAGAGGAACAAATGACAATGACAGAATAGTTTTGAAACTCATCTCCAGCATGACTGAATTATATTTAGCTTTTGCTAACTGTTTATTGGTACAGAGTGCCTTTTACTTAAAATATAGTGTTATCTCCAGCAGGAAATTAATCTCGCTTCATATTTGCTTTATTTTCAGAGAGCAAATGAATAATCTGCACTAAACTGTCCTGGTTCAGAGAGATTGCAAGGCAAGAGAGTACAGTCCATGCAAATATTTTTGCAGTTTTGTCACAAAAAATTTGAGGGGGTGGGGGAGAAGCAGAAGAGTGGAGAGAACTCCTGATTCTCAAACCATCCTGTGTGTCAGTAGTTCTTGACAAGGTCTAACTTAGTAGGGAAGAAGAGTATAGCTCTATAAATAGATTATATTAGATGCAATATTTTGTTGGTCTTTTAAATTCTAGTAACTTCCGCATCATGCCTCCTGAGGTATGTAATACATAGTAGCCAAAAGGCTGCATATCTTTACTTGCATCCTAAGTAGCTATAACTGAAATTAAGTGGGTCTGAAAGGAAATATTATGTAACAAAATAATCAAGAAATGGTCACATAAGTCCCATGTGGCTTTTGTACGCATTCAAGAACCTTTGATTTGTCAGTCCCAGTTGTTAATGGTGAAGTAGAAATTTGCTGTGTCATTAATCAATCTACAGTTAATAAGATCCCACTATCACTTCATGCCTGTCCATTCTGTCCGTTCTACATGGAAGTTTACACGTCTTTGGGGCAAGGGGAGAAATTGCACAGCCTAACATGCAACTCGCCAGAACCCTGCGAGGAGCCCATTGCTATGAACCAGTTAAGGTAATTCTAGAAGCCCAAGTTTGTTTCCGTAGCTACATAACATTACACAAACATTTTGGTTGCAATTTTGTGGCAATGGTTTCACAGTTATTTGATTAAAATGCAGTGCCATGCTGCTCGGAGCCAGGGAGTGTCTGATATCAGTGAAAGCTCTTTAGAAGTGCTACAATTTGAAATTATAGTTTACTCTGTTTGGAGGGTTATTTTTAGTCTATTCACTCGGAGTATAAATATAATTCTATACACCACTGGTTTAATGTCTGTCTCTTGAGCTGGTCAGAAAGACACTTTGGCCAGCACCAAACTGAGGGTCCAAAAATGTTTGTTTGTTTGTTTGTTTGTTTTTGTAAAGCAGCATTAAGTGCTTTAGGAAGCAAAGTATCTTGTCAGAAGAGGCTGCACGTCTAACCCCTTTACTGCAGTGACCTACTTATAGGAAATACTCCTATTGAAAAGAGCTTTTTCCAAGATCTAGCATTTCAAACAAAAATGTATCTAAAATTAGGTGGAAAGTGTTTAAGGAATCCCTGAGCAAAGATAATCGAAAGAATAAAAGGCGCGAGAAGGGAAATGGTGATGAATCACCACGCAGCCAGGAGGAGTGATGTAGTGCATATTTCTATGAATGGCCATTCTCTGGCTTTATGATCAGCAGCTTCATGAGTTATTTATTTTTTCTTATTTGTTTGGGTGTCAGGGGTATCTTTGAGCCTGCAAACCCTTGGAAACCAGAGATTTATGTACATACAAAAGGCACAGTAGCGACAGTGCAGGAGCCACATCCCTGCTCAGCTGTTGCACTTGTCCTTGACCTAAAGGGACCCTCCCTTCCACACAACCCGACAGCACATATTTGGTTTCTGTGTTAATGTAGCTCTGGGCTTTTCTTGAGCTGGGTTTGCTAGTCATGCTGAACCGTGACGAATTCTTCAAGGACCAGTAGGGTTGGGTTGATTTCAGGTTTGATGTGAGCTGGGGGAATGGGGGAAGAGGTAGGATTTCTTCTAACAAATCACCTCTCCTAAACACGTCACTCTTCCAGTTGGAGCCTACCTCAGTCCTCCTGTAACTTATAGACAAGTACAAAAGACCACAAAAATAAGGTGGTGTCTGCAGGTCACATCTTAGTGGAGTTCCTACCAGAAAAACAAAACAGCAGAGACACTTCTGAGTGGTGTTTCTTACCATCTCACTTGGGAAGCACAAAAACGTAACATCTTTCATAGCATAGGCTGGACAGAAATGTGTGTATGTGTGTGTGGAAAATGTGTGTAACATCATTTTGTAAAGGTGATAGTTTAGTTTTTTGAGGTGAATATCAATGGGTGAAGGAGCTTGGCAGCCCAGAATGAGGAAAGAAGGTGAGATTTCTGCACATGTAGAAAAAGACTTATAACTTACAACACAGGTACACAGATACATATCATGGGACCAAACTGAGAAATTAATGTTCTTTCTAAGGACACATATTTATCAGAGTTCATAATAAGCTATTCAGGAACAACCTGTTTTTAAGACTTAATTTTGGAGATGATCTTTTTATTACTAGCTTACAACAAATAAGCAATTTGGCTGAGATGGGGCCAAGTTTCAGTGAGGAACATTGTGCTTCCCTCTCCCCCATGCCTCTCCCTCTAGTTTTTACTACATATGAAAAAAATTCTCCCTAAAAGGCATGCACCAGAGGGGCAGGAGAGACTTTGCAAGACATTTCAGTCGTGTTCCTTAGAGCAACTTAGAGGTTGCTCTAAGTCTGGGCACATGTTGTGATCTTTGTATGTCACAGTTCTACACTTAAAGAGTCTGGTGAATCTTTCTGTCTCATCTATGCAATCTGAGGCTTCATTTTTAACATTTAATGTACCATTGAGATGTTGCTGTGACTAAATAATAGAATTACCAATAAAGAAAATAAAACTAATTTAATCCCAACCCTTCTTTTATTCCTTTATTTACTTTCTTCACTTAAGAAAATGGAGATTTCTAGCTTCTCTGGACTATTAAAATGCAGGGAACGATCTGAGAAATATTCTCCTCCCCAGGCTGCAGCGCAGAGGCTGTCGATTGCCAGCTCTGCACTCGCCTGGTGTGTGGAATACATATCGACGTCAAGGGGAGTTTCTCCTGCAGAACAAAGGTGGAATGTGCTAGGAAGAACGGTGCAGGGCGCCGCTCAAAAAAAGGGGGCTGCTCCGATTCGGCAGATGAAGGATAAATACAGTCCCCATTGCAGTGAGAAACGTGGTGTGACATAAACAGTTTTCCTGTTGATTTTTATCTTATCCTGTAGAAACCATTGAAAAAAAAAAACCAAAACAAAACCAAACCACAAACCCCAAATGCATAGCATGTAAAATAAAAACACTGGGGAAGTCACTTCACATTCCAGTGAGGTACACAGGAGCCACAAGAACAGCATACTAATTTCTCTGTTTTTTTGTATAGTTTTGTGTCCCCTGAGTGCTGTAAATGGAATACATAGTATCTGCAGGCTGTGACGGGACTCCCCGAAACACTGCAGTTCTCACAACACAAAACCTGTGAGTTTCAGTGCACAGACAGCCCTTTCTGATTCTGCTCATGGAAACTGGGTGGGCTTTACTGTGTGTGTAGCCGTGAGTTGTCCTTTTCATTTCTCTGTGAATTATTATGGGCATAAGAAATTTTTACTTTAACCTGGACTTTTAAAAATCTGTATGAATCGTTGCTTAGTAAAAGAAATAAAATTTGTTAGCTCTTTTCCCAGGTGCTTTTGTATTTTTTAATTACTACAAGGTTAAACCCAGATTATTCATGATTATTTGTATATCATTTGAGTTTTTAGGACTATAGACAGTAGTCTGCATTCTACTGCCCCCAGAAAAATGCCATTTCCTATTTACAAGGCAGAAATACAATAGACACTGCCTGACATACCACCTACCCCACAGCAAGGATTACACCTGGAAAGTGTTTATTATAACCAGAAAGACAGTCCTCCCTAAGATATTTTAGGATGTGACTCATGATAATGACTAATAGAAAGTTACTTTCCTCATAAATCTGCTCTATCCCTAATCCATCTGTTATTCTTGTTCTTACAAAAGGCAAAACAATTTGGCAGAATGTTTTTACACAGATATAATACATCTACATGATTGACTCTCCATTGCTGCTGGAAAAGCAAGCCATTATAGCATGAGAATATACTGCAGGAATTCCTTTCTGGATAACGTCTTTGCAATAGCAGTTCCAGGTGAGCCATCTAGAGGCAAAAGCAAGATTTTCTTAAGAATACTGTACACTAGTAGTGTACTGAATTCCTCTCAAATAAATATCCTAAAAAACTCTTAGCATCCTATGTACTAAGAACTGAGATTGCCATCTGTTAAATTCATAAACCTCTTAAATGCTTTAATTTCCTGTATGCTTACACTATGAGTTTAACAGTTTCCTCTGCTGTTAAAAAATGATTTCTGAGAGTAGTTTGGATTGCTTTATGCTAATGCAGTATCATGAAATACCTATATTAATTATAATAAATAATATAACAATTAATGGAGGGAATTGTAGAGTTAAAAAAACTTGGAATCTCCTCCTGCTCTTGACTCTGTGTGACACTGGGAAATTCTCTTAACTGGAGTCAGTTTTACCACCCATAAAGTACAGCTCATAATTTTACTATCTTTGTAAAGCACTTTATGATCTTTGGATGAAATACCAAAACACTACAATAAAGTTACACACAGTAAAGACAACAAATGGCCATGTTTTGCATTTAATTTCCTTTTTCTTACTCCTATTAAAATCAGAACTACATGGTGCATAAATCAGAGCAGAGCAAGAAGGCGCCTTTGCAGTTAGCGTCATCATCATCATCATCACAACACTGTTTATGAAAGGAGGGTAAAAGCCACCGATCTAAAATGCAGCTGGGGTGATCTTAGAATAGGGGTGCACCTGGTGTATCCTGTGGGAGAGTTTAGAGTGGGTAGTTACCAAATGCTTATTTGCTATTATAATTGCTAAATTCCTTTGAAAACATTTCTAATCACACAAAATTTCCTTGTGCCATCTAACCGAACCCTACTGAAATACAAGATTTTCATCTCAATGTGCTGGCTAAAGCAACGCAGCCCAAAGCCTGGCCCCTACTGCAGGACCGGCGTTTGCAGGTGATAAAATGGTGCACTGCCAGCAGGACTGCCCAGTCTGTGAAATGGGAAGTGTAGCTCCAGCCCCAGTGATAAAGAGTCCCCAGTCCATCTGAGACTACCCTGATTTAGAAATCGCTGGTGTCCAGTGCAGCCACAGCTACACCAGCTACTAAAAGTAGACACAGATGCTCTGCCTTCATATCAATTACAGCAACTGCAATGGGAAACAGAAGTGAAAAAATCTCTGTTAGCTGCTCACGAGCTGGAAGGACCCTTCCTGGACTACAATAGGGCCTGAATGTCTGTTTAAAAAAATAAAATCTCTGTGAAGCCTGGGCTGTAATTTGTCTGCTATTTAACTTTTCCCTGTAATATCAAACATGAAACCTACATCAGCATGTGTCAGGCTGGACAGACAGTGCATATAACTATTGGTGTGTGATGCTGTTCCATCAAGGGTGGAGTTTGTCCACATGGAGCTCATCGTGGGTGGGAGCTTCAGGAAAGCAATGAATGATGGGGATAAGGAACAGGCTTGTGATCTCTCCCTTCCTCAAGTTCACAGGACATGTTGGGATAGGCACCCTGGGAAAACATTGTGTTCTTGTCAAAAAAATAAATTAAACAGATAAGAGCAAAGGAGCCAACAGAGTGATGGTTCCCAGTGGGAGTTGGAATGAATCAGAAAATGTCTTCTAGCCTGGAAATAGGCTTTTCACGTGGCACGACACTGTGCATGGAAAGGGGTGGAGAGGATGCATGGACAAAGGTGAAAGACAGGGAACTGCCTGTTCATCAACCCATGAGAGGGTCACCACCCTATGCTGTACAGTAACGGCTAACAAAGTCCGGATACAAAAGCATGTGGACTTCTGCCTCATCCTCTCCTGTAAGAGCTGGCTTTTTACTGGGGTTCCTAAGGAAAGGGTTGACCAAGTTCGCAAAATCATTATCTTGGCTACTACTGCATGATTTGGATGAGCAGATCTGACCCTACATCCGTTCCTCTCTGTACCTCCAGCTTTGGTAAGCCATGGGCAGCTCTCTTCCTGGCTCACAGTGTGCTCCAGATGTGCACCGCTCTCTTCTGCAGAAGGGGCCAGTTGGGCTCCAGTCCCCATTTGCTTCAGACAGCTGTGGTCCCCTGTGGCTTCCCTCTCTGACCTAACATCACAAATGCTTGATAATATATTTGAACAATTCTTCCACCATTCTCTTTCGGGAATTACAGAGGATTTTTGCTAGCCATTGAAATAGTGCCAATAATTGCCCTCATGTAGTTGGAGATAGCTGGTATCAGCCAGTTATTTGCTGGTTTTCCACAAACACAAGCACGATAAGCCCCATGTATATATCACAGACACATAAATAAATCCATTCTACAGCTGTTTCCTAGGTAACTGAACCAGGACCACAGAAACAGACTGTGCAACTTAGAGACGATAGAAAACTGCAGCTTTTCCTTCTGTCTCCAAACTTTTGATTTTGTGTGGGTACAAATATGAAAGAAATGTTTCAGGAATTAAATAGGCAACTGGAAAATATGCAACTGGAAAATATGCACCTCTTCTCATGTAGCAAAAACGTATATCATAAGTATCCTGTGATACATCACTTCTCAGAGTGATGAGCCACTCAGAGCAACCTTGCCTGTACTTATATTTCTGCCAGCACCCAACCATCTGGAAAGCCACAGAGAGCAATCACCAAAAATTGTGTTAGTGTGTCTCAAACATGGAATCTATCCACCTTAGATTAAGTGATTTAGTAGTCATTAAATAGACTTAGTGCATAAGCTGAGAGAAATTCAGTCACATACAAGGGACTGTTGAAAGTTCTGGAGTTTTCAGCAATGCAAGGGTTCTCTATCATTAACAAGCTGGAAGGTCCCAGCAGACTGTACCACCTTGCATCAGTAAAGTGTGAACAGAATTTTTCCTTAGTGGAACTGTCTGCACCCACACGCTGCAGGAAGGTGCAATTGAATCCTTTGAAGCCCTGTTCTGCCTTATTTTGCCAATGATGTAGACCACCGTATTGCTTGTTTATTCTTTCCAATCATATATTTCTCATCAATGAATGCGACTATCCATGCTTTCAGCAACCTTCAGAGTCCATTTTTGTGGGACACAGCCCTTTTTAAATATTTCTATCTCCATTGGATTTAACTACACTTGCTGATGGCTGATCTTCCTGTGGGTTGCTTCTTTTTGCCACCTGGAGCAGCCTGGGCACCTTACCACACTGTGGTAGTTCCTAGGTCTATATGCTGACTGCCAGTCTGCAAAGTCACCAGCAGCACGAGACATCCTCAGGGCGGAGGAGGAGGAGAGAGATCCTTGAGCAGAACACTGCCTTCCTGTGCCCACCAAGAAGGGGCAATAGGAAATGCAAAGGGCTCTGCTCTCACACAGGTGAGTTAGAGGAAAAAACCAACTAAACCTCTTTGGCAGGGAAATAGACTGGTGCAACTTTGCACGAGCACTAACAACAAAGGGAGAGCACTTGGGACAAATCTATGTAGCTAGACAAAACTAAAATTATTTGGCTTCCCAGAGTGCAAAAGTTTGAAGTACTTTTTAGGACCTTGCATTCAGCTAAGAAAATTAGAGAAAATAAAACAAATTATATGGGCATACTCTCATTTAACCTATAAAGAGAGTAATACGCAAGTATTCAGCTAAGTGACGTTTGTGGCATTGTAACAATCAGTATATCTTGTACTGAAGTAAATGTTTTTATTTTGTTGTGCAGAGCTATGGAACAGTATTTCTGCCTTATGAAGTAACACCTTTTTATGGATTAGAATGACTATGAATGTGTTACTCTAATGACAAAAGCCTGATAAATAGATATTTAACTAAACTGTATTGTTAGATGTAGGGCCATGGAAGGGCAAATATATTTGATCATCATTAGAAATGAGATAATCTACTTTTCATTTCCTAAGTGAGTATCAAACACTCCAAAGAATAAACAAAATTAGTCATTTTAGATAAAAAATGAAGTGAAGAGAATGCCTTCTTCAGTTGTACTAATACATCTAGCTATTTTTCAAAAGACGCAAAATGTTCATACCAGTGTGGGGAAGGAAAGTTTTTAAGTACACCAAAGCAAACTCATATTCCTGGGTAAAAGGGTCAGAGGATCATAAATACCAGTGGAGAAAAAGAGGTCTTCTGTTTTCATGATGAATTACATGCAATTTTTAGAAAAGGAATTAGAATATGTGTCAATCCACCCAGAAACCTGAGTTCACAGGCTGAATTTCACTAAATGTGGTGCCAGCTTTTCACTGAACAACATTTGTGTGGTCCTAGTGTAGGTAATTGGGTTATACAAGGTGAAAGTCCATGCAGAAATGGGCTCAGCCAGACGCTCCAGAGGTATGTAGAAACCATGGAGCCTGAGTCTGATCTGTTTGGCAGTGATTTGAATTTAAATTATATTAAAGTCTACTGATTTCAGTGGATGAACTGTGACTGCATGCCTATGTAAATGTAGCTAACGTCAGATCACTCACAGCTATGTCCAGCCAGGCAGCTATGAAACAGTCAGGTTCTGATAATAGGGTTTCAATACTTCTGGTCCATTTCAGTTCCATATGTATGGAACTGCTTACTCTGCAGGGAAACAAGGTTTCATCTTTTCTGCTTCCTGTTTTCAACTCAACAGCTCTTTGAAAATTGCTTATTCTGCCCTTTTCCAGCTCATCAGTGAATGGGACAGAAGAGTAACTGTCCATGTCCAGCACCCAGTAAATCAGGGAAAACAAATCTTCACCTGAACTTCAACCAGAACATCCTTAGATGACTAGTAAAAAGCTCTCACATTAGCTGGCTGGTGAGAAGCAACAATTAAAACCAAACAGCAAGCACCCTTTGTCACTGAAATTCAGAGATCTCATTCCAAAGCCAGACACGTTCGCTGAGCAAGAAGGCATTTAGTTGCTGTAGTCAATTGCCTGAATGTACCTATTTTAAAATTTGATCACCTACATAAAATTAAGAATAGGATCACATCATTTCATTGTCCACAAGTCATAACCTTTCTTTAAAGCCATTCACTACCTTAAGGTCCTATGAATACAGCAGGCACTAAAATCCTGATGTTATCCATATATCACCTAACCTAGGAACAACAGTCTCCTGGGAAGAAGCTTTTTAGTAAGCCTGGCAGGTCCAGGATTTTGCTGCCCAGCCAGTTCAACTTCCCCCTGGGTAACAGGGGCCAGGCTGGGCACCCAAATCACAGAAGCACACAGCTTTCTGTCAACATAGCTGGCCACTACCCGTGGCTCTGGCATTTCAGATGCAAGGCTACCTAAATTACTCTGACTTGTTAAAAAATTAAGGATGTCTCTCTCCTGAGGATAATGTCCTTTGTCACAGAGAACATCAAATGTGAATGGAACGCTGCAGTTTTCCAGGTTAACTGCCTTACATGGGAGGCTACCTCTGACTGCACTTTTCCTATACGCTTCTTCCTACTGGATAGTCTTATTCCTTACAACCATTCAAAAGCAACTTGCAGACTTATTAAACCAATGAATCACTTCAACTACATGGTCTGGATCTGAAAATACAGGAGGGAATTTAAAAACAGGAAAGAGAGCCCTGAGGGGTCAGACTGATGATAAAGATGGACTCCAGAAGACTCTATTAATACTGCCTGATGAGCTTGCTTGGTTTTTTGGAACATACAGGTGAACATACAAGAAAACTGTCCCACAGTACAGCTTTACTACAGAGATGGCCAGTCATGAGTAAACTTAACACACTTAATTCTGTGTACAACTTAACAGGATATAAAATGAAACATATACATGACTTGGCTTATATTTTCCATTCAACCTTATTTCTCCCATACCTGTAACAGACATTAAGTTGAAGCACAAGCTTCTCTGCCTCCAACTTCTACCAGATTGCTCCTATCACAGTGTTCATACTGGGAGCTCCCCTTGTTTGAAATAATATCCAAGACCAAAGTAGATTACTGTCCCAAAGGGCTGATGGAAAGATCATCAGCTTGAACAAACCTCTCCCTTTAACTAATACAGGCCACCAGCAGAGGAAGATTTTCTCCATGTTATAGATACTAGTGTGTTTAATATATTGGGATGTATTACCGCATTACCACTCAGTCTACTGAGTGCTAAAGGACAGCATAAAACAAATTAGTGCTTATCCTTTCTCTCCATTGGCCACCTGAAACTGGCAGGAGTTTTTTTCTCTTAGTTTTGGTTGCTGGTTGATTTGTTTCAGTCATTCTCTTCTGGGTCTCCTCTAGCCTAGCAGACATTGTTTGTTGGTTGGTTTTGTTTGTTTGTTTGAGTTGGTTGTTTTTTATTTATACGAGTCTGAGAGTGAATTGAAAATATAAATCAGGAGTTCCACTTTGTTAAGTTCACAAGCTGCACCATTTATGCAAACACTTAGAGAGTACAAAATGTATACCATTTGAAAGGAAGCAAGCCCCAAATAATTAACCTCAAATACTGTAATTATCAGTGGTTATTGTATTCCCCAGACTCTTAAGAAATCAATTCAATGACTGTTTTGTTATTATGGAAACCACTTAATATGAAACACCTCAGGTAAGAAATGTTAATCACAGATGAGCTTATGTGATCTCAGAAGGTCTTCTAGTGATGGATCAATGGAAGTGGTGTAACTGGCAGGCAGCCATAACTCTCTTAATTATTATTTTAGAGCTATTTCTTGCAGAATCTGGCAAAGTTTTAAATTCACTTTCATATAAAATTAAATGGAAAACCAGGGGTATTTTTCCTTTGGTTTACTCATTGCAGTATTCCCTGACTGAAGCAACAGTTGGTCTTGGTCACAAATACAGAAAGGCTCATAATTTCCCACTACACAGCTGAAACAAAATGTGCCCTCATTTTTCACTCCAGTATACAATTAACTCTGTGGGAATAACAGACAGTTCATATACACTACTTAATTTAGGTGACTGTGGTTCTCTCCTCTGCTATATCTCTCCTTTTTGCTGATCTATTTCAAATCTCACTTCTATAAAAACAAAGTTAAATTTTGTTTAAATGACCAGTGGTATTATCTAAATTGCTCTTACGTTGTTGAAAGGTCAGTGAACCATCGTGCTGGACCAGGCTTTCAGGTCTCTAAAGAAAACTAGTGGGATTTAGATATTAGAAGTACAATGGCACCACCATTTTGCTCATCTCTAACTATGAGAGGTTGTTTTCTGACTCCACATTAGACATCAAGCCTTATTGGCATGGATAGCTCAATACACTGAGGGTTCAGGGACCACTTCAGCACAGGTAGACTGACTTGCTCATAATTAGGCTTTCAAAGATAACTGAACTAGGTGAAATGAACAATTATAAATAAATATTTGAGTCTTCTAGAAATGCAGTTGCTGGAAACCATGGAAGATTATACAGGTAGGACATGGTTGTTAGACTGATGTGAAGGTCATATCCTTATTTTAACTTTAAACTGTGAAAATAAGAGACAAAAGACACTGAGTGCTTGACTCACAATGATACATAATAGGTTTGTAGGACATGTATCACTTTTCCTAGGCTAAATTCTTTATTTTTCAATGATATTCACAAGCATCTGGAGGTTCTTGGTGAGGAGAGCAATCGTCCTGTGCACCCTGTAAGGTTACCAAAACCTTATGATCCCCTTTACTGTTTGAAGATGGAGCAGAAGAGAATTTGTTGACTCAGCCTTGGCAAAACAGGGAATCTTCAGCTACTGCACCAGAACCGTCTACATCCCTATCCTCTGTGCCCCAGGCTAAGAAATACCTTTTTCCCTTGCATTATATAATCATTAATAGTAATAATTTAATTAATTTATTTTAATGACAAGCAACCCTGACATTGAACCCATCAGGGAACTGCACAAGCAATTAAAACTACAATCCTACAGAAGGTGTCATGAAACTGATAAGATAAAACTAAATAAGTTTTTAAAGTTCTACTTAAAAGCCTTATGTTCCTATTAAATATACAGTGCTGAAATATATGAAGTTATCTCTCCCAAATGTAGATAGCTAGTACTGAAATATATTGAAAAATAAGGTATATAGTGAGAAACAAGGGACACAGGCTTCACTCCATAGGTCTGAATAACCCATTGTGAAATGGATTATGCAAAAATGTCTCATGTGCTAATAGTAAGAAGTTCTTTGCTCTCAGGGATGGCATATTCCTGGGGTTGAGGCCACGTGTCCACACTTTCATTTTTCCAGAACCAGAGAATTGGATTATAATTGCTGGTTCTGCAATAAAAATGCTAGCAATATTGTTAACTGACTTCCCCTCCCCATTTCTGTTGATAATACAGTCATTTTTCCACCTTCAGGATTATATTACCTGCCAACACAACCACAAATGGCCTGGAAAAGAAGGGAATTTTATTGCACTGCTTTAGACCATGTCTACATTGGGTTGTTGAACCACTTTAATCATGGTTAGCTTGCATTAAAGTAGATGGTTTGTACATCAGACTGGTTTTCAAAGTGATTTAGTACCTCAGGCTACACTAAACATCCCTCCTTAGAGCAGACATTAATCCATTTTGCAGGAACCCTGTTCCCTGGAGCTCATGTGGCCCTAGCTGCTCTGCTGCCACAAGCCCTTTACTTAGTAACTCACTCTGTACTAAGGTCCTTGATATGTGTCTCCAATACGTTGAGGTTGCCTTGGCCATATGAACTTTCACTTTAATTACCAGTAGCCCTACAGACATCAACATGTCAAGTTCATATATTTGCTCTAGGACACATGCTCTAGGTTTCTTCATGGATCCATGCATAGTTCTTAGACCTGACTGCTCTTGCCAAAGACACGTACTCAGCCTCACCACAATAAGATATCCCACAATGTAGATGCTTTCATGGAATTTCTAGAGCAGAAAGGCAAAAGGTTGCTCAAAGCTTGACTCAAGGCTGAGTCATAGAAAAGGGCCTCTGCCAAAAGCACTGTAATACAAAAGTCCATGATGGAAACAACAAGCAAAGCTCCTAGACATGAGATGATGACTGTATTTTAGTACCAAAGACACAGATGAAGTCAAAACTAACAGGGTGCATATTGTCTGCAGTAACACTGTAATAAATATATGCAGTGAAACTGGAAGGCTCTGGGGAAGTACTGAGAGCACCCAACACCTCGTGCATACATGAGGTCTGATCTGGAGGAGAATTACAGGGTGGCTGAGATGCAGCAGATATGATAGAGACACACAGAGCCCTAGGAGGATAGTCAGGCTGAAACTTGCATTTAACAGCCAGGTAAAAACCCCTGCTGGGATTTGCCAAGTACGATGTGCTAGATTGTTACACGAGTCCCCAAATGCACTTTAAAAGGGTTGGCGTTTTTTGTTACTTTGCAGCAGAGAGACCCCTTCCACCTGCTTTTTAAGCCCACTTGCAGACGCTGGTATTGTCACTTTAGGGAAGAAAGGAGAGCAAATCCAGAATCTTCCTTGCCATCCTCCACACAGCAGAGCAAGGGGACAAGCAGCACACTAAATCCTGTCCTGAGCCCAAACACATCACCTTGCCCTCTGGCCACCAGATGAGGAAAACATTCCCCAAGAGACACTGTCCCCGCTACCCTAGAGCTCTTCAGAAGTAGAATTGTTTTTCAGGTTTTGCAGGTTCGTTTCCTCTCTGCCCAGTACACAGTCAACGTGTCTTAATACTTCAGCTATGTGGCATTCATTCTCTCTTACTCTCCATTTGGGACAAACCGGGGAAGCATAGCAAGCAAGTTTTTGCACTCCTAAGTGGAGTAAAGCATTGCCAAAGTTTCTACTGACAGACAACAGCTACATCCAGAAGGGACTGGTTCAACTTTCATTAAAATCAACTTTGGGACTTATGCTGCAACTCCCCGTGTAAACCCCGTGAGCGTTGAGGAGTGTTCATCACTGCCATGCAGTGACTCTGCAAGCTTGCCAAGGCAAAGTCTTTGAAGAAGGCACTTTTAGTGTAGTCAATTCAGAAACAGGACCCCTTGTTTATATTTCTATGGCAGAGAAAAAAATTGAAGTTAGAGTTTCAGACAGGGAAAGGCCTGCAAATCTGTGTGAGCTATTGATAGCCCTTGATTAAAACTCTTAAATTTAAGACTGCCTCAGCATTCAAATTTCAGATAGAGAGCTCGCAAGTTTCACTCCAATTCTGTTTTGAGAGAAGACTCTTTTCCTTTCCAAATACAACAAAAGATAGTAAATTTCATTTGTTCCAACCTTTTGTATGAGTAAAGGAGGGCTGTAAGTCCTGGGCAAATGAAAATAATATATCACATTGCTGCCTTTGTAGTGCTCTTTAATGCTGCTGCAAGTTCATTCCTTTACTTTTGAATTGGCTATGAGCAAAGGCAGCAAAGAGAGCTGCAAATGTAATGTGCAGACCTATGTATGCAAAAGTATGAATCATTACCAGTTACTGGTTTATTTGCCTGACAACAAACATCAAGTGCCAACTGGGTACCCAGAGTAACCTTCCTGGCCTCCACGCTGTTTACAGAAAGATGCTATCTGCCTGAGATCCTCCACTGCATCTCTTCTGACTCTTATTCTTGATACACAAATGTTTTTTCTGCTATTTTTAATTTCTAAGCCACAACATATGAAACTTTTCTTGCATTGTTTAGCACTGCACAACTGAAAAACTTGCCCCGAATAGAGCCACCAAGTATACATAAACACAGATCCATCTTACTCCTAGAGGCTCCCTCTTCTGCTATACATTGTGGTCCATGTTGTGAGACAGTAGTGAACAATTCAGGGTCTGATTGCCCATCTTTAATACTGCCTTTGTGGAACTAAGAAAAGGGCAAACATTGATTTCAAGTAAGACATTAATTAAGCTTTGAGCTATTTAATGTCACGGTATTAAAAGTCTTGCACATCCATTCATACCAAAGCAAAGAACCGCTCAAATTAAGTATAAAGTTTTGCATCCAAATCTGGATGCCACTTTATGCAAATGGTAAGAGTCCCACCAGACTTCAGGTGGCCTGGGGCTTGCTCTATACAGATTGTTAGGAATGCACTTTTTAAATCTGGTTTCCTAGGGGAATGGGATTTATGCAATCACGCTGTGCATATAAGTGTGTCAGTCTACCCCAGTAACTTTGTACCCACTGGACAATTTCAAAAGAGCCCAAAGATACTGAGTTTCTATGAATTCAGTGAAAATAAGGAGATGGGTGGCAGAGAGAGACCCTATCAGTGCCCAGCAAAGGCTATGTGGCAAACTGAGCTCTCTCCTTATTACACATCAGATAATCCACAAGGGAGACAGATACAGAACACCAGATTTCTTTAGTCCTGCAACCCATGAAGCAGCTAGAGTTTGTTGAATTTGGCCATTCTACACTGAAGATTTGATATTAAAATAAAAAAAAAACCCAAACAACGCCCCTGAATGAACAAAAGAAAGAGCATGCCAATGGCTGCACGAAAGTGCAGAGTTGCATCAACAAATGCAAGCAGTGACTGAACACCAGTCCTCTTGTGACACTATCGGGGTCTCAGATATCCTACCTGCAGAAATAACTGGAAAATGATTTAAAAATAACACCTTGACTAGTAAGGTATTGCAAAAGCTGAACAATCCTCCCTCTTTTGCGTCTCAAATTCTTGGGTAGTCACTAATGCACTATATTAAATTATTCTCGCACTTGCATTTCAGTGACTCGCCCTAGTAAATCAAGAATTTCATTCCTACATACCGTTTTTTGATGTTTTTTACATACACATAGTAACCAGTTTAGATGAAAACATATTCCTAGGAGAAAATTTGCAATTTATAGCCCAATAAAAAAGCTACAGAAAATGTACCATCATGGCTAACAGTGAGATCAGTATTGAGGTTGTCTTGACCTCCTTGAACCAAATTCACTGCAGCCAGAAATCACACATAATTCATGAATCCAGTGCCGAGAAAAAATTCAGCCTATTAGTTTTCATATAGATTAGAACTGTGTAAGACCCACATGAATTATGACTACCCAACAGCAGAAAAGTCTATTTTTATTTTCTGCTGTGCATCCTTCACACTTGAAGAGCCAATAACCTGTGTTCAGGCAAATAGCCTCTTTTGGGCTATACTTATAATTTTATTAGAAAAACACAATTATAGAAGCATCCATTTAAAATTCATAGATACTAATGGGTCACAAAAAAAGCCTACTTTGCATGGGAAAATTGCACTGTGCACATTTTTCCTGAATAAAGCAGGTGGTACTCTACAGGAAAACGAATAATTTATTCTGAATTGTATGCCTGATAGTAGTGCTTTCTTCGTGTGTCAATTTTTAATTTTTTTTTTTTAAGAATATACTAATTTTTGGACATACGTATTCTTGGAACCATCCTTTCTTTCTGGGTACAATCCAGTAATATACAAGAAATATTCCTTAATGAAAGAGAGCTCAGTAACAATTAAAGAATGGAAAACTTTAGTAACGCTAAAGAATTTCACAGATTTTTGTTTGGCTTTGCTATAACACACAGTTTCTTGGGGGCACTGCCTAGTGTTGAAAGCTTCCATTGACTTTAGATTAATGATAAATTAACGTGCACACACACACACACATCTACAAGTGCACAAAGGCACACACACAGCCTTGAAGTATTTACTGCATTGCAATCTAGGGATATTTTTACATTATCTCCAGTTGCACCAAGATGTTGTTTTCTCTATATATATTTCTTTTAAGATGCAACCTCAAAATATAAAAGATCTGGGTGATTTGACAGCTGCAGCAAGACACAATGTGATCAAGTCGCCTAACAGTAAAGTTAAAATGTTTTAATGGAACTACAATAGTTGATCAAGGAGACAGTACTCATGGATACTGACAGAGGATATTCAAGGTCCTTATATCTGTCATAAAATGCTAATAGGGATCCAGGGGTAGACTATAACCAAGTTACTTCAGTTTGAGTGAATTTCAAAACCTTAAATTGTTAGAGATAGCTAAGTTTCTTCTTTTTTTTTTTTTTTTTTTTTTTTTTTCCTTGTTTGTTTTTTCTTCACACTTTTT
>VZTM01028495.1:11790-44853 GCA_013400555.1 Jacana jacana | reverse complement strand
ATTGTAAAAACTGTTGTTGCTATATTGTTTTCTCCCTTAATTTGCAGCTGAAAGAAATATTCCCAATTCCTGAGAGGGTTTAGTTTTTCTGCAGAGTTAATAATTAGGGAACCAACATCTACATCATTGTTCATGAATGTTAAAAATGTAATAGCTATTCCAGATTGGCAATTGGATTGCTGTAACTGTAATGTATGTTCGTCATTTAAATTATTAATATTGTGACCATCATGACTTTTAGTTACAAAAAATGAATTAATTTGGTCACTTTCACTTCTTTTTTAATAAGTATCTGACAATATTGAAGGTTTTATTCTAATACAATTCCCATCAAATCAAAATTAATTTTAAGACAGCTTGCTGTGATTTTCAAAGAACTGTGGGATAATATGCAATTCTTCACTCACAGATCTATAGAATAAGTTGATTTAAAGCATATGGGTGTCAGGATATGGAGAAAGAAGATATTTTTCAGTGGTCTCTATAACAGTACTAGCTAGGAGTCCTGATAATAAACAAGAGAAATAAGACGTTCTCGTTTATGACACAGTATCTGATTCACGTTACTGAAATGAGAAAGGATATTTCACATGACTTGAATATTAACATAGCTGGAGACACCTTGGAAAAGAATGAAAACATGGGCAGAAGACACTCTGAAGTAAAGATATTCCCTACCTCAAAGTAACTGAACATTTAGAAGGACAGAAAGCAGAAAACGTACGGATTACTGTTAAGACTTATAAAACGCAGAGGGGCATATTGATTAAAATTAGCTTTAGAGAACATACTAATCTTTTAGAATGAATAACAAATTAATATGTTAGAGGGAATAAAACATTTTCAGCGATTTTTATATGACATCTGTGGAGAAAAGTTGCTTGATCATAGCAGAGTTTGATCTAGGAGAGAAGAATTTAATCCAAGGAAGTTTTATCTGTAAATTGTATTTTGAATTTATTTCTGATGGACAAACTATTGAAATAAGCTCAGAGTAATATTATAGAATATCTATAAGGAGGACTTGATTTTTGCACTAAAATCTGATAACTGATATGAACAGTCAAGATCCATTTTTTTTTTGCTAGAGTTATATAGAATATTAGTTCTGGCAAATAATATTAATATTCTTTTGAATTGTCAAATTTTCAAACTGAAAAGAAAAAGAAAAATCAGGAAAGAAAAATACCCAACAAATAGATATACGCATGTGAATGCTAATTGGGAATTGCATGTAGAAGCAGGAAACGATGAACCTTTGCCCCAGAGCACAATTCAGCCATCACAAAAGCTTTCTTTGGCTAGAAATAATCAAGCGTAACAAAAAAGGTGAAAGAAATAATTGAACTGTTTTTAAAAGGAAGGCAGTGAATTTGTGAAGACAATGGAAATAAATCAGTAGGTTAGAATGCAAACCATGGATGAGAAAAGGTCAGCATGAAAGCCTTATGATGTAAATGGTGAGGATGTGATCTGACGAAGAAGCAGAGGAAGGAGCAGTGACATGCACAGGGCTCATAATAACAAGATGACATCAGCTGGCCTTAAGGCCTTTATCTTTAAAAATTTGGAGGATTTCCTATCCTTGCACCCTTCTCAGTCTCACTTGGCTTCTTCACACATACAGTATGAAGGAATGTTTAAATGTATCAGGACAGCATGAATTCTCTTATAGAGGTTTGAGTCCAGGAAAAAGATGTTAAATTATGTGTCACAATGGAAGAAAGTCTGAAATATTCACCAGCTACTTCTCTACAGTTTTTTTTAGGAAGCAAGATCTACTAGAAAAACTTAGAAATGCCCTGATAAAATAGATTTATATGTCTTATATTTAATGGACTTATCCATTTCATGCTTATATCTGAGAAATTATGATAATATTTTTTTCTTCTGCCCATGGTGAAGAATAATATCAAGCCACAACTGTCATATTTAAATATTATATTCTCAGGACCAGAAAACTTGTGTTTGCCTGAATTTCTTTGAAAAAGTCAGTGGAGTTCTTAAAGTCCTGACACTGGCTTGTGACAAATACTGGAAGACCAAATATTCCAGGACACAAATAATTACACATCAATAAGTGAAAAACGTAGAAAATGGCATTTCCTGGGAAGTATTATAATGGTCATCATATAATTACCACTGGAAAAATCATAGAGGAGTTGATATTGATATGATCAATAAAGAATTAAAGGAGGTTAATCTATTTAACACTGGGGAACATTGGTTTAATGAAATTAGGTCTTTTTAAGAAAACTTGGTATTGATTTTGATGAGATTATATGTACAGCTGATGAAAGTAACTCTATTGCTATAACAAACAGTGTTGTAAAATATTTGATTTAACTAAACTAGTGAAAGTAGTACTGTACAGAATCAGTGTAGTCCATATTGAAGTGGTAAAATGATAAATCTCACAGAGTAACTAATGTAGTCAGAGGACAGTCTATTCAAAATTTTGTAGAGATCGTGTTTGTGGTTGAATCCTATTCAACATTTTAATCAGTTTTCTGGACAAAGTGTAAAATAACTGCAGATATATTTGCACAAAGACATGGATTTCATAGCCTACCTTCTTACTATTCATTTTGGGCTCTGGCCAGCATTTCTCAGAGTTCATTACATGATCCACTTCTCTCGTGTGACTGAAACCTGCTGAGAACTTAAACAAACAGGAACTTCAACACTGATGTTATTTGGAGCAGTATCTAGCCCTTGCTGTAAATATCATTGAAGAGAGTCTATTTACTCCTGGCTACCATGGTATCATACAGTAGTTGCCAAGGTGGGCCAGTTGAGATTGTTGCAGTAATTGCCCAAATAATAGCTAGAAAGTATGTCACATCCATTGCAGATGCAAGGGGACAGTGGAAAGAACAGGTAGAACAAAAGTAAGAAAGCTTGTGGTTTAAGATAAAAACAATTCAATGGGTAAAGGAAAGAGCAAAAAAAAGGTAATGAAAAAAATGTCCCTCACCACTTCCCACAAGACTGATGCCCAGCCAACCTCTGAGGGATGGCCACCCTGAAAGAATTTCCCATGTCTTCTTATCATAGAATCATAGAATGGCTAAAGATGGAAGGGAACTTGAAGATCATTTAGTTCCAGCTCCTGCTGGCATGGGCAGGGATATGTTGCTCAAAGCCCCTACCAACCTGGCCTTGAACACTTCCACAACTTCTCTATTCCAGTGTCTCACCACCCTCACAGGAAAGAATTTCTTTCTAATATCTAATTTAAATGAACCCTATTTCAGTTCAAAAACTTTGCCCCTCATCCTATCACTACATCCCCTGATAAAGAGTCCCTCTCCATCTCTCTTGTAGGTCCCTGTTACGTACTGAAAGGTGCAATAATGTATTCCTGGAGGCTTCTCTTCTCCAGGCTGAACAAGTTCAGCTTTCTCAGCCAGTCTTCATACGAGAGATGTTCCACCCTTCTAATTGTTTTCGTTGCCCTCCTTTGGACTTGTTCTAACAGGTTCATGTCCTTATGTTGGCAGCTCCAGAGCTGGACACAGTACTCTGGGTAGGGTCTCACCAGAGCAGAGTGGTGGGGCAGAATCACCGCCCTCAACCTGCTGGCCCTGCACCTCCAGGCCCTTAAGGCCTCATCTACCTCAGCTTTTTATTTCCGAGCACAGTATCATATAATATGGAATATCCCTCTGCCCAGTCTGGGTCAGCTGTCCCAGCTCTGTACACACTCTCAACTTCTTGCCCACCACCGGTCTACTTACTGGGGTGCAGAGCGGGAAAAAGACAATGCATCAGCAATGTACAAACACTGCTTAATGGCTAAAACATTGGTGCGTTATCAGACCTGTTTTAGCCACAAATCTGAACCACAGTACTATAAAGGCTGCTAAGAAGAAAGCTAGCTCCATCTTAGTAAAAGCCTGTGTAGAAATAAAACATCTTAAATGTACCATGCCACAGAGGCACCCCTATTCCCTATATCTATTCACAAGTCTATGCTCATGCAGCAACATAATGTTACCATGAGTAAGTTTTCTAGTTCTTCCAACATGCAGAAGTCTGTAAGACATCAGTGACCATGGCGATTAAATTTCCATCAAAAAGTGCACTTCCCAATGCATCAGGAGCTTAGTGTGACTAAATTAATGCCACCTGGTAAGATTTGATTACTGATTTCAACAACTATCCATTAAGAGTCATCAAATATTGTTTATTTGTAAAAATACTTTTTCAAAAAACAATCTATTTTGAATGTATTAAAAAGATTAACAAATCCTAATTTGAGAAAGTGACCTCATCCTGCTCCAATCTGATATTGTATTTGCTATATTTCATCTGATGATATACTGGGTACAAATCTATACTCTACTGTATACATGAGATTTCACTAGCTATATCTAATTAAATATTTATTATTTTGTTTTAGATCAAATCTGACATCACTTGCCACCAGAAATCTTTAGGTACGTATAGATTTCAGAATATCTTATTTTTGGACATATTACAGCCTCATATTATTAGTGTACCATTGATAGACATGATAACACTATAGGTATTAAGCAATCTCATTGGTCATTAAACTAGATTAAAATAGACTCCATATAAGCTTCTCACAGCACCTTCATCTCAGAAGCATATGTACATGATATATCATGTATTGTTTATATTATAGTGCTACTGCACCACCATTTGTTCTTATGGGACAATTTGTGGGGCTTTGGGGAAGTGGGGAGAGGCAGACAGCAAAAAAACCAGCCATTGGGTGCTACGTCACAGTTGAGACAGATCAATGTTATATGAACCTTTGAGATTCCAAAGGATTTCTTCCAGTTATGAAAATAGCTTGCAATGTTGAGATAGTTAGACAGGTGGCAAACTGAGACTACTGTTTTATGCAAAAAATATATCTAGTTACACAGTTAGTTCTGTTACTATCTAGTTACTCTCATGTTTTCTGCTCTTCTCTTCAGTTCATCCAAGGTTTCTGGGTATGAGCCTTGTTTCTGTGCAGAGAATGTTCCTTAATGTGTGTTTGTTCAGCAACCACCATAAAGGAATATTCATCTCTGTAGGGATGCCCACATTGTAATAGGTGTTAATGTAATACAAATAATACGAATAACGGATGAAAAAAATTGCCGTAGGTTTGATATCCATAATTTGAAAATCAGCAAATTTTCCCTCTCTCTTTTTAAAATGGATAAAGTCATAGAAAGCCTCTGAAATAAATGCATTTGTGTTCTCAGATAAAGTGCCTGTTAGGCATTTTATAGAGCTGTGAGAGCTTAGAAAAGCTTCAGACGCAAGTCAGCTTGCTCATATTTATTTCGAAAATGCACTCCACACTCACAGGCTTAGAGGGAGTTTAATTACAATCAATGGAATAATTAAGTGAGGGAAATGTGCAATAGAGAACGAAAATGAATAGAAAACATATGCACAAGTGTACCTTTGGGCAAATGCATTATAGACACAATACTGTCATTATACCTCTCAAATCACATCATTATTTGCTCTGGCATATGTGTAGGAAACAGACTAGACAATTGTACATGGTTTTTGCATCCATAGTCTGATCCATATTTAAACATTTTACAAAATGGTGCATTGTAGTAACACTAGCCTACACTTCACATACCAGTAACTGTGTACAGCTGAACTTTCACAACATATTCCTAATTCTGAAAAAGCACCGCTATTTAAAAACTCTGTTTCTCTCCTTCCCTCACAGTCCTTGTATTTTAGGAATACTTATAACAGTTTGTTCACCAGAGTTTGACTCAGAGTGAACAGCTCTTTGCAGATGTATTATTTGCTGGTTCCAGTCTGGTTGCACTAGCCAATTGCTACTGTTTCACTGACCACAGCTCTCTGATAAATAAAATGCACACCTAGAAAAGGTCTCCCAGAACAGTTAGTTTCAGAGAGTGAAATGGTCTTAGAGAGTCTTATCATGCTCTTTTTTAATTCTGAATTCTTATCTCTTGGTGCACCTTGCAGTCCCAAAGCCATAAGTCCTGTAATGGGAAACCTGCTTTTTTATCTCTTTTTTCTAGCATTTGCCAGGATAGACATTGAAGAGGGAGGGAGAAGAAGGAAAAAACAACAAAAAAACCCCCAAACCAGAACCATATTATTGGGTTACAATTAGAGAAGTCTAAATATTTTAAAGTAGTCACCAACATTTGTGTATTTCTCTCTTTGAAAGGGTTAATACAGTGCTTTTTAGAAATATTTAGAAATAAACATTTGAGATTTTCTGGTGCGCATTTAATGGCAGAAATTGTTGTATTAGGGATGGAAGTCCCTTCAGTGTAACAAAACTGATTTCAGAAGGTTTAGTCCAGAAAGTTTTGGCCCAGGGATCATTCCAAACCTTTCAATTGCCCAAATGTGATAGAAAACTCTCATAATGGATGTTCTGTGTACATATAAGAATCTAAAAAAGTATAAAATCTTGAAATTAATGATATTGTTTGCTTAAATTCTAACAAATAAATGCAGCAAGGTGAAAGATATACCAACTAATCTTTAACCATTAATAGGGGAACTTGTTGATGGATGACTTTTTCAACTGAAATACGCAATATGCTTTATATTACTCTGATTCAGTTCCTGACTTCAAAAGCTATGGGTTCTGAAATGAAGGTAATATGAATGATAACCTATTCTTGCATGCTAAAGCTGATTAAACAGTAACATATACAAAGTCACTATTGAAGTTTATAGCCAGCTGAAATGCAAAGCGATGAATTTCACAGAAACAAAATTATGCTCTGAGGCACCAAACTTCTACATAAAAAATAGGACAGGTGTGGAAGAAATAAGGAGGGAAATTAGGGGGAGGAAAGGAAGAACAGATTTTTTTTTTATTTTTTTTTTTTGTCAGGATTCCTTCTACGTTTAATACCAAATTTCATTGAAGTGGAAGTTAATGGCAATGCAAACCAGTTCTGGTCTTTGGATATTCCTAATAGCACACAGGTAACAAGGTGGATGTAACCTGTGGGGAGGTTCCTGGACTTATGATAGCCTCTAGGAAGGTTGGAAACATCTCTGTTGCTGTTTTTATCCTTAACACCACAGAAATTCACTTAGCTTCATTCTACTTGCACCTCCCCATTCTGCTGAGTCCTTTTCTCAGAAACAATACAAATGGTTACTATAGGAGTATGGTCACTATCTGAACTTGTATTATATAAGCATATATGAAGATTTATCACCTGTACATACGAGTATGATTTGTGGCCCAAGGCTGCAAAAATCATTGTCAGCAAACAAGGAATACCAGAAGAAGAGATGGGAAACTATATAGACATAGTGACAATGAAAGGGGGTTAGAAGGCTGGACACTGTTTCATTATGAAGAAGGAAATGAGAAACTTCATATAAAAATATATATACTGATAACATAAAGTTCAGAGGAGGTAAACTATGAGTTTATTTTCATCTGAGCTAGTAACCCAAGGACAGAAAAGCAGACAACAAGCCTAGAAGCTCAAAGTGGCTGGCTGGAAACATTTTTTTTTCCACATAAACAGCAATCAGTTTATTGATCTAATTGCTATATGCTACTACTGACATGTTAGATTTTAGCAGGACTCTTAAATATGACTTTTCAATAGCTAGCAAATGACCACGTACTACAATAACAAGAACAGTAAACTTTAACAGAGTTTTTCATAGATTGCATTCTCACATACCTCAAGGCATAAACCTGCCTTAAGACAGTGTGTGCAGCACTAAACTTACTCTAGTAGCTTTAAAGACCCATTGTTTTGTCCCTGTTTTGTGCAAGTCTCCTGAAACATCTGATAGTGGCCATTATCAGAAGACAGGATAACGGTCATGGACTGTAAGAAGTATTGGCCTATTCAAGAAACTTCCTATATGTGCATATATACAAGACATGAAAACAGAAAAAACTTGGGGGTTCTGCTTTTCGTAATTATCTCTGAAATTTGTATGACAAATTTTTTTTGAGAGAGTTTGCTCAGTCTCTCAGTGCAGGTGTGATGAAAGTGAATGTGTTTGGAAGATGGCATTATAACCTCTCACTCTGATAGGCTTCTGTGAGTTTTTTTCATCCATCAAATCTGCTGGTTGGAAGTGCATGCTCCCACCTGCTCCTCTGAGTCACTGTATTTTCCAGTGTCATGTGGGAGCAATCTGTCAGAGCAACCGTGTCATAAAAACACCACAGAGCCAGAGTCTGCCAGTTTGATAAAAGCTGCAATAGGATTGACTAACATGCTGACATAACAAACTTAATATCTGTTGAAGAGCTTAGGAAAAAAGCAGAAGGTGGGGGAAGAACCCAGACAAAAGCAACTTTACTAAAGAGAAAAGAGTGTATAACCCACTCTTTAAAAAGTGTTTTAAGGTATACAGCCATATTAATTCTCAGTTTATTCTTTCAGCTAGAGCTAAATAATTATCTATTTTGACCCCCATCTTTTGCTCTGTTAGGTGTCCACCTCTGTTTGCATGACAAGCATTGTTTCTGACTGCATGATATGAAGCCTGAAGAATCTAAGCAGCCTTCAGGAATGCTTTGTTTTTTCAAGATCCCCTATTGCACGTGCAAATGCAGGTGAATATCGCTAGTGATTCTGGCTCACTACATGACACCTGCCATGCACTGTATTCTTCTCCAGAGTCCTGGAGAGGTAATGAGCTCTGTCACCCCAGAGTGGACTGAAAAGCAACATGAATGACTTACTGGAAAGCAAACAGATTGGGGAAAGGAAAGTGAAATGAAATAGAGCAAGTGAGTGACCTTTGAAAATTGATGTGCTAGCTTGAAATTTCCCAGGTAAAAGATACAGTCGAATTACTAAATCTTGTTCTCACGTGTAACAGGGTGGTCAATTTGTTTGGTCAAATTCAATGAATGTTAAAGCCTTATAAAGCTTCTGTGCAAAAGGATTGGAGGTGACATCAAGACAGATAATAAAGTTACCCAGAGCACAGATCAGTGGCAATTTAGCAATTAGCTCTGTCAGCAGCTCTGGAAGATCTGTAACAAATCATAAGTTTTTAGTTAGCCAATATAATAAAAATTTTTAAAAGTGAAGGGAAAGTAACAGAGGCAATAAATGTGTAAAAGCATAGAATACTGCCTTCTTATGACAATTACATGATCTGGAGAAAAAAGTGGTTTAGGATATATGATATTCTTCCTAAGACAGAATATTAATATTCTGGCAGGTAAAGAAATATTTGTCTTTTTGACCTTCCTCAAATCTCATAGATCATAACACTATTGGTTTGAGGTTGGGAATGAAGAAAAGTTATTATGCAAATTGCACAAACATCAGACTGAGTGGAAATAGAAACAATTACTATAGGCTGAGAAATTCAGCAGAAGTATGAAGAACACAAATGAAGCAATAGGGAAGGGCAATTCAGTTCACAAGAAATAAGCGCCAGCTCTCTGCTATAAAAGTACAATTTAGGTAAGTCTGAAAAGAAAGGGAGTTGGTAATTACCATTTTGTAAGCCAAATTTGTCAAGTAATATGATATATAGCACAACCAGAGGAGAACTAAGATAGTAAAGTCATGGAAAAGGCTATTCACATCTTCGGACTTGGGGTATCTAACTGAAGAACTGAAATGAGCCACCTAAACACCCTACTTAGTTAATGGAAAAAAGTCGACTTCTCCAGAGAGCAATCTGAAGCACTTGAGTTAGGTGCCTACCTTTTGCCATTGACTCTATAGGGCAGCTGAAGTTAGATGGTGTGAATACCTCCTGAAGTGCCTTATTACAGTATATCCAGGAATCACAGAATATACCTAGGTGCAAGGAAAGGGCATTGCAGGGCACCAATTATCTCCTTTAGCAGCACATGCACCACTTCTAACAAAGTGGTATTTATGTGTAATAGTCACTGATTGCTCTAACACTACCCTGAGGCTATGCACAGCTGTAATGTAAAGGTGTATATCTTCCATAAAAAGTCAGGTGAAAGCTCTGACCAGCTTTTTGAGACAATATCCATTCAGTACTGAAGATGAGGCTATGGCAGAAGTGAAGGGGAGAGCTCCAACTTTTAAGACATCTATAAATGAAAAGGGCTACAGTGAGGAAAGTCTTGAACTGGGCAGTGACTGAGAGGACTGTATGATCTAATTCCATCAACTTGCACAGCTACAGACATCTCTCATTGTCTTTTCATAAACATGGAAACCAGCAAAGAGCTGGTTAACTCTTGTAAATGCATTACTTGTCCTTTGAAAGTATTACAGGACGGGCAACTACAAAAAGAGAAAGAATATATAGGAAAAAGATTAATATATAGGAGAAGGATTAATAGGAAAAACTAATTGACGTGACTGCAAAGCACACAGAGAGTAATACCTGCTGTGGCAGACTTGTGCAAATACAAAAATAACCAGCAGCCTTTTTTAACTAGTATAGTGGCACTGTTTGCTCACACTGTTCTCTATCCCTCCCTCTCCAGCCAATCTCGCTCAGTTCAGCAGCAAAAACACTGAAATTTCCACTGTGTTTTAAATCACTGAAGTGGTAAATAATAGATATACAAGAACTCAAATTGTTACAAAATAATTTGACATAGCTCTTACCAGCAAGCCTGAAGTGACGGCTTTAGCAGTCTCACAAGATCTAAACAAGAACAGAACCACATAAGCACTTAGGAGTGAACAATTGCTTGCCTCTTACAATTTGATTTGAAGGTGATCTAAAGGAGTAGGTAGCACAATTGGCTGTGAGTGCATACAGGAATCTCCATCAGCGTCTTTGCTCAGCACAATTGGCTGTGAGTGCATACAGGAATCTCCATCAGCGTCTTTGCTCCTTGAAGGGTTAATTCCAACAGCAGAGATGCATGAAAAATGAAATAGATCACTCTATTTCAGGTACCTGAGTTCATAGAAAGTTATTAATGAAAATAAAATTTGTCTAAATGAAAAAAATAATTCTAATTGCAGTTCATTGTGTTTGAGCTACAAAGAAAAAAAAATATTTTTTCAGACTCTTCCTCTCCTCTCCTCTCCTCTCTTCTCCCCTTTTTGCTACCTTTTAGGAATTTTCTCCTTCCCAATATACTGTAATAAGAACTCTTTCCATTTTTTCTTAATACCTTGGAGATTCATGATTCAGTAGCAAATGATTCTATCTTTGTACAGAAGGCCATTAAAGGAAATGGCATATCCATACTCAAGTTGAATGAAGCCTGATTTTTCATGTTAAATGCAATGTGTGTATCAGTTTTAACAGTTTACTTCTCTTTTTTTTGCCTTGAAAGGAGGATGGACAGTATTTGTGAGAGCGCTTAAGTGCTTTTCAGGGCCTATCGGTGACTGCAGGTTAATTGACTATTCTGCTGTATATTACCTTGTGGATAATGAAGGTCCTTAGTGCTCAACCCTTTCAGACTTGAGGTGCTATGGTAATTGACTTTTTGCAGCATCCAGCCTGTAGTCTTAAAATCCATCTGCAAAGCTATTCACCAATCTTGGCCCCTAACCAGGCATGGTTAGGATGAAGGGTTGGGTGGCAGACAGGCAGGGTATAGCTATTTTCTTTATACTTGTGGAGAGGATGGGTGCATACCTCACTGGGAATGTTCATCAGGCACTAGCTGTGCCTAGGTTTACTGAGTGAGATCCACATCCAGGCTTAACTGGCTTCCTCTCTTTGCTTACCCTAGGCTGACAGGGTTTGTGACACAGAGTGTGCCTTCTCCCCACCTGCACTCCCAGCAAGCTGAGAGTGGGGTAACCCTGCCATGCTGTGAACCCAGATGGAGCTGTTATGGCCGGCTGGTGATGAGATAAAACCCCTGAAAACATTGGTGTTTGGACGCAGTATCAGTGATGAAATGATGTTGGGTACATAAGGGTGGTAGTATCCGGTACATAAGGGTGGTAGTATCACTCATATGCATTCCATGAGGAGCAGGATCCTGGCCTCGGAGCTATAGTAGATTAAAAAGTGCTATTGATGTTCCTGGACAGCTGTAACTCCCTGTCTGTAATAGATTCTAGGATGGTGCTGGTGTGATTTTTGTTTGGGCTAATGACCCTTCTCCCAGACTCAATCTGGGTCAGGTTTGGGAGTTGGCATGGGCTGGGGACTGTTCCTAGTGGTCAGTCTGGGTGTGGCCTCCCTGTTTAATATCACAGACTGAGGCCCTCTGGGTCAGCTGGTTAGGGTGGTGGAGGTCACTCCTGTGCGCATGCCCTTGTTGGGGCATGTGGAACCTTCATGTCTTCTTCATGCTCAGAGCCTCTCTGCTGTGTTCTTGGGTTGCATTGTGCCCCATCTCATAGCCACTTTGGGAACCTGCAGAAGTTATTTCCCTGCACACCAGTGCTGTAGTAACAACCCCTTGCAGCTCTCGTTGTATGATGACTGGCATCTCAACTTCATGGCAAACAATAGGATTTCTGAGCAGGAACAGGCACAATCTTTTAATCCTTTATAATTAGCTTTAGGAACACTTGACAAAAGGAAAGTAACACAAGGAAATTGCTGTGTTTTTGTGTAGTACTACTCATACAGCCACATGCTCGTAAGAGACTGCTGCTTCTGGTAGCCTCCCTCTGTTGCTGCAGGGTGCTTTACACCCACATGAGGCAGGCAGGGGGGTAATGATCTTCCCTCACTTCCTCATTTATGTCTTTTGGGGTTGGAGGAAAGGGAATAGGAGAGATCAGGGAGGCAGTGAAGCTGCTGTGGAGGAAAAACACATTACCAGGGAACAGAAGCAGGGCCTATTAGCGGACAGCAAGCTCTGCCGTAAACCTCTCCTTGATTCCCCCTCATTAATATATAGCCCACATAGCTCTTGAACAGAAGTTTTTCAGATAACCCATAGGTCAAGCATATGAAAACTCAGTACTTTTAGCACCATATGTGTAAATAGCAATTGTTTTAAAAGCTTGTATAACCAGAATGTGTATGAAGACACCTATCAAAAGCATCAGCAAAGAGAGACCCTTAGCTGGTGTAAATCAGTGTCACTTGTATCAGTCAACCATGCTATTTCATTATTTCTGAATTCTAATAATGTTCATCTCTTCTTTTACACAGTACTTCTGTGCAGTATATTGTTTATGGTGATTTGACATCTCCAAAGGCATTAACACTCTTTGGGGAATGAGAATCAAACAACAAATGTGCTTTGTGCGTATTCGCTCCTTATGGTTTTATTTTAGCTCATTCCTATCAGAATAAAGCCTAAGAAATGATGTCTAGAAAGGGCAATTTCCCAACAGTGTTTACATGATTAGAAAATTTCTCTCATTGTAAGGCAGCCTAGAAAATTCTGAAGGTTGTTTCTGCCTAGGAATAACAACTATATTCCCCTTAAATCTTTAGATATGGCTCTATGGACTTCTCAGTAAATAATAATAAAATAACTCCACCTCACTGCATCTTACAGAAATATCAAATATAGAGTGCTTTCTGCTAAACTTTAATAATTATTATCTTGTTGCCACGAATCATTATATTCTGCTATAAATAATCAGCATTCTCTTTAAAAAAAAACACAAACCATTTTATGCTGCAGTTCCAAATATAATAGCTTTTCTACGTATTTATGATAGTTCAAACTAGAGAATTTATATATTTGGGTCATTTATAAGCATTAAAAAAAATAAAAAAATTATTAGGGCAAAATTATTCCTAGAAGCCATTGTATTCAATTCCCCATTTCTCCACCTTATTCTTGACTTCCTCATGAGCTTGTTAGTTTATTGCAGATCCTTTCAGGGGCCTTGTTTAAAGTTTATTTCTTTTGGTGATGCTTTATTCATTACCCATTCTGCTTTTGAAACTTAATTAACTCTTTAATCCTTCTGCTGCTTCCTTCTACCCTTCCCAAGCAATTTTTAAATGACTATGAGTACAATAACAAGTTTTTAGGGAAAGACATAGGTGTCTCTTTTAAGCTGCTCTTCAAATTTTAATTAATTGGGTCATTCCAGATAAGCACCTTTTAAAGATACTATGAGGGAGAGTAGGCCTTTTCTCCGGCAGTTCTTTGCAGGCTTTGCATTGCCTGGGTATGAAGAGCTGAGGGATAGGCAAGTGCTAGACTTGTGTTATCCCTTTCCATGAAATGGCAGTAGAAGGTCATCAAGGGTTGCCACAAGGGACCAGGAAGGACCCCTCTTGATGAAATTAGGAAAGCCTGAAGTTAGTTGTCTCCTTTCTTTTCCCCAAAGTAAGGGACTAACCTTGATGTTCACACCTCAAGCTTTCACTGGCCCAGAAGAACAGCAGCGTATTAAAGCTCAATCAGTGGTGTACTTTTAATCACTCTGGTGGGATTTACAAAAATCTGGACAAATACTGTATTCTCTCCACCAAACCCAGTATAGGAGGAACAGGAAATTATAGACTTATTCAGTATTTATAGAGAACACCGCTGCTTTTGCAAAAGTAGCATAAGCTGTGATATCAAAAAAAAGCTTCAGAAAAATTCCTGGTGTCCTGCTGCCCAGCTCTTTTTGGCTGGGGCAGCTAGATCCTAGCAACACAGTGCATAGCTTCTAGGACCCCTGCTTGCACAGTGAGGCAGAGGATAGCTGCAGATGCACCATTTAATGCAAACATGTGGCCAGCCCAAGTTCACTGTCTGTTTGCCAGCGTAAGTCTGAACTGAGCAAAGCTTGGGCTTCCCTGCCGTGGTTGCAATTAAAGAACAGTACTGGGTCCATATCTCTCCTGTCTGACGAGTGCGTGGGTGTCAGGGCTGCTTGAGCTGAGCCCTTTGTATTTTATTCCCTTGCTCCCTGGGCTTTCTTCAATGAAAGTAAGAAACATCACATTGAAATTCTATTTTGAGGGACACGCTGTGATACACTCATATATTAATTGTGCCCAGACTGAAAGCTTCATGTCCAGGTGAACAATCCTTTAAAGCAGTTGGCAGCAATAACAAGTACCTCAAGGTTATGCCCTATCTCTTTTTCTCTTTATGTCATCTGTAACAACTGTGGACTCTGACATTTAGTTAATTAAATTTGCCCACATGATCTGACTTAGTTGTGCAATTCCTCTTGAGGACATAATATTTGAAGGTAGTAGGCAAGAAGAATGGTTAACCTTGATGAATCAGTTTGCCATAGTAGTATGTTATTCAAGAAAAACGTTAGATGATTTCTTCTATTGTACAAATAATAAACATCAGGATAGCACATGGACATGGAATATTTAAAGAATTGCATAACATTTTTGAGGCCAGATAGCCGAATAAGAAGAAATTATCACACAATTGCAACTACTGCTGCACTTCATTTACAAGCCTGTCTAATGTGATTTTCTTTTTATAAGTGGTATTTCTCACCTAATTGTAGTTTAGATGTTTCCCATCAAATCTGTGCGAAACAGATTTTATTGGCTCTGAAGCTTTATATTTCCATATGGATATGTAAAGTTACTTTTGAAATTTTATTCTGATACGGTATTTGTATAGGTGTCATATTTTTAGTATTGGTAGACTCCAAAGCTGGATCCAGGTCTTAGTGCAACCGACCCTTATACATGCTAGTGATAGAATAATGTGGAAGGAGTTCTTTTATGTCTGTGTATGTAGCCTTCTATTGCCAGACTTGCCTAGATCCCCTCTAGTCTGTCCCTGGGCATGCCGAGTACACTGATAGTGGGCTTGGCGTGCTACCTTAGCAGTGTGTGGATATATGCAGTCTATAGCTGGGCTCCCAAGCTCATAGCCTTTTTGGTGAGACTGATGTAGTTTTTTTGAATATTGTTTTACCTCAGCACCTATTCTATATCAGCCTGTACAGATTCCTTCTTTCCATAAAATAATTAATAATAATTAATAACAATAACAATAATGCCATGAATAACACTAGCTATTTCTCATCATACAGATTCATTTCAGGGAACATAAACTCTATGTAATTTAAAACTCCTGAATCTCCCTCACTAAAACTTTTGGTATACAGACTAGAATGAATTCATTCATGGCAATAGCAATTAGTGAAAAGCAATTTTCACTGGTACTTTACTCTTACTATCCTTCAAGAACCATGGTCTGATATTCAGAACTTCCCCTCAGAGGAAAGGAGAGATGTCATGGCACAGGCCATAATTTATTGTGGTCCATATGGATAGACAGTCAAATACAGGATCAAATTTGCCCCAGCCTAGCACTAAAAGCAGCACAACTGAAGTCACTGGGAAGTGCCTGTAAATCAGTAATGGTAATATTTGGCCTCTAGAAGGTAGCTATAAAATCAGATGCAGTTGATAACATGGATGCCAAACTACTTTGTAAATTTAAAGCCAACCTATAAGATTTTTCCTTTATTCAGTCCATGCTAGATAAATGTATGCAGGAGAGCAGTCACTCTAAGCCTGAGATTAGGCAGATTGATATTGCCTGTCTGACAAATCTCTAGCACTAGATAAGGTTTGAAGTGAAGGGGAGAGAGCTATAAATTGTATGTACCCAATAATGCATTCATTTAAACGTGCAATTTAAATGCTAATTGATGTTAATTCAGCCCAGCACTAGTGCTGTTGTGTTTAGCTGTTAGTCAAATACAGTAACCTGGCTGAAGGGATAGTGGTAAAGTGCCTGGGAGGATAGCTTAACTAAAGCCAAGGAGCATTTCAATATATGGGACATGTTTGTTTCACATCACATATTATTATATCTTCTGGGTAATTAGAATTAGCTAAAAAAAAAAAGCAAGAAAATAAATTGGGAGCATTCTGCCACTGCATGCTGACCATGCATCCAATCAATCATATTTTTCATCTTTTACATTGCCTGAAATCATCCAGTGTCTCAAAATATCTTGACATTCCTTATTAAAATGCTTAGACCTCATGACAAAATGGCAAAGAAGTCCCAAGCAATAATGAAATATATTTTTATCAATCCAAATGAAATGCTCTGGTTGACTTTTTTTTTTTTTAAATACTTTATTTTAGTCTTTTATGTAAGGAAAAAATATAAATTCACAAAGATCTATCTGCAAAAAATGTGACTTAGTCATGACACTGGAAACCAGTTCTTTACTGTGATGTCTATACTTAAAAAAACACCTTTAGGTTTATTTACCTATAGGGGGTATATACCTTTAGGTAAAAATTTAATTCTGATTAATTCTGAATAATTATTCTAGTGCATCTGCAGCCTCATGGTAAATTTAATAAATAGTCTAAATGTGTCATGAAATGCTGCTGATCTACCTTTTACTGCTCAGTTCCTTTTACTCAAAAAGTTATTGATAGTAAAAAAGTTTAAACATGTAAATTGCTTCTGGCTGATAAATAGTAAATTTTGTGGGCTAACAGTTTGGCCTGCTTTATTGTTAATATAAGAGGTTAAATGTAACGATGGAGGTGGTAGCGTTTTTATTAGGCAGCCAGAGTGCAGTTTTGGCTCATGATGTGTGTTAATATCATCTCCATACGCCATAAACCTGCTGGGTCAAATTCTGGGCTTTCTGCCAGATGCTGTGCTCAGTTACGCTGCTGTGAACCTATGCAGGGATGTAGCTTCAGGGGTGAAACAAGGGGCAAAATGTTGCCCAGTTTGTTGAAGCCTTATAAAAGCTGGAAGTGATGGAAGGCCCAATTCTTAACTGTTTGAACCTAGGAAGAGTAAGTGTAAAATGCTAACAGATTGACTGCTATGGCTGGATCATTTGAAACAGTGATATAGAGCTGCTGTTGGAAGAATACAGGCACTGTAGTGTGTAACTTTCCATGAAGGGTTTGATTTGAGCTTGTCCTGTGAACAGACTCTTAACTGCTCCAGTGACTTTTGATAAGGACACAATTCACATGAAGCTGAAGATTTAAAAAAAAAAAAAACCAAGAAGGAAAAAAATAGACAAAGTAGCCTCCTAGAGAACTTCATATGGGGACAATTCTGGGATTTAAGAAGTAGTATATATAGGTCCATTGCAGAGGAGACTGAAGAGGGAAACTGTGAGGCAGAAGGAACAGACAACCCTCCAGAATGGCATCACTGTAAATTTATCCAAAATTATCTCTTTAATTCATTGTCTGCATTTGAATTATCATTGTCTCTGCACCTTATTTTCTATGATACAGTGATGTTACAGATCTAATATCTCAGGTAACTGTTTTACTACTGAATGGCAGTATAATGTCACATGAATTTTCAAGGCACATTGCTGGGTTCATATCTTTTTTTTTTTTTTCACTTCCCAGAAGGTTGTGAGGAATTGTAAGTTGGGGGGATTTGTTCGAAGGTGAAGGGGATATGAGATTTTAAATTGCTTGGCTTATTGGTAGTGGTTTATCTTAAATTGTGCTGCTGCACTGTACTTTTAAATTATGTCAAGGGCACCTAGACCATATGGAATGAAAGGAAAATAATGATTTAAGAGTGTATCTATATATTGCAAGAACATTGTCACGATGTGTCAGCAGAACCACATGGTCTACAGTATCCAAGAGAGATGATAGGTCTAAAATAACTGATATGAAGAAGTAAGAAGTGGTGGTTAAAGTTGTCACATGTGTCTACAGTTGGGCACCTAAATTCAGCTCCGAATCTTGTGAAAGGAATGTCTGGTTCTTGCTGATTTGTGACTACTCAGCACCTCTAATGACATTCTGATATTGAAAAAAAGGCTCCAGCTATGGTGAAGGTTGTGTCAGAACATTTAGCCTTGTTGTGCATTTAAAATATATATACTCCTACCTGGAGCGAGTGGATGTTTTTTCATAGTATTGTAAATTTTTCTTATCAATACAACGTAACAAAAAGTTGATAGTTGTTGAGATTACATATACAAAAAGGGAGCTTTTTTGGAAATACCTTCATAACTGATTCTTTAGAACATGAATCAGGAATAGAGGCAATAACAAGTGTCTTAATTTGTTTTAATTTATGCATAAATCTTAGTAGTTCTCCAGTACTTACTGTCTCTCTTGGAACAGTAAATGACTCCCACTATTTTCCTTCCTTAATCCAATATTTTTTTTCAGATACATTTTTTTACTCAGGTTAGTAGAAAATGTTTTCTGAAATCTGTATAGAATTATGTGCCCTGCTTTATCTAAGCCTCCTCTTTTAGTGATACATATACTCAAGGAACTCAACTAAATGTGTCTCACAGCAGTAGTGAAATGGCTCTCTGTGTCATGGCTCCCACAGAGAGGAGCTCCACAGTAGTCATTAGTAGTATAGGAGACATCAAAGGTAGCAACTGAGACCTGAGCTTTCTCTGCAAGAGGAAATCAAAGCCCAGTGGCTCTACCACTGCTGGCTATTTCAGCAAAAAGCGGCCAGTTTTAAAAATGATCAGTAGGCATTGAAATGTCAGGATAAGTGGTAGTGAACCATCTACATAGAAGATGCCATTTATGGCACAGGAGTTGGGCAATGGGTTTGACCTGTATGAAAGTGAGTTTTTTCCTGTCTTCATTTTTGGTATGTTTTTCTGAAGGATCCCCAACTGTGGATAAGTACTCAGGATAATGGAAATAAAATTAAAATCTAAAATACAGGTGGGTGTGAACTTGACACATAGGTGCAGAGTGGTGAAATTAGCTGCTGCAAAATGAAACCCAGCCTCCTTCGTAAACCCGTGCATCAGTAATCTTCTTTCCCTAATCTTTGTCGAAGTCACACATGATCTGTTGCAGACTCTTCTTTCTAAGCAAGTTCTTAATGACCATCAGTAGCTGTTAGACTCAGCAGGTGAAAGCTGACACACTCCATGGAAGTCAACACACCTACAGCTATCATTTTCGCTGCAGCACTTTGCTAAAACACTCTGGATTTCTGTGGGGAATCTGCGCACTATTTCTTATACTGAAATACGCTGTGGAAAACCAGACAGTGGCTAAGAAGAAGCTCTGAAGAAACCAACAGAGACCAAAAAAATACTCCTGGGACTAATCTTACCTACAGTGTTCTCAATGAGACCAGGGTCATTAACAGGTCAAGGGAATAAGGGTATAGAGTTGTTTTCCTGGAGAAGGGTTGAGATGTTAGATAGAGGCAAGAGGTTCTTTTTGTGACTCTTGGTTGTCCTTACATGATGCATTTTGCATTTTGTGTCACTGTGCATTTTGCAGTGCCACATATTACATTGGTTTAATTTCCTAAAGACAATTTCAAGTTCTTTTGCAGTAGGAAGTAATATTCAGTTGTTCCTCAAGGAAAATGATCTTAACCCTCCAGGCCTATCACTGATACAGAGCCTTACTCAGTTAGCTACAAAAGCTTTTAGTTAAGCAGAAAGTACTGCACGGTTAGTAAGTGGAAGGAAAACTAGAAAGCTGAAATTTGAAAGCAGAAAGGAATGAGTAAGTGTCCTCAAAAGAGGAGCACAACTGAGAGTTGATTGTCTAGAATAGTACTTTGGGCATCCTCACCTCCAAGAGTAATGGGGAGAAGCAAAAGTCTTTTAGCACTCCAGGGCAGGATCACGCACATTTATCCTTACTTGTCTTATGATAGTATCTAGACCTGGAATAGATGATCTCTGGTGTGTGGTGTCACAGGCTGGTGCATTTTGCATGTTATGAGGCTGGGTCAGCCCAAGGCCGGGAGCTAGGGAACATGAGCTCTTGTGAAAGACCGGGGAGAGTCTTTAGAGAGACCTCAAGAGAGACCTGAAGGTTCAAGCTTGGCTGAAGTTGGGAGTGGTTGCTCAACAGCGGCATGCCTTCTTAGGAGTCAGCATCTCCTTGCTCTCAAGGAGTTCTTCCCAACCAGCTCAGGTTCTTATTCTAGAAAAAAAAAGACAACCTTGCATGCCACATAGAAGTTGTAATACTTTGCTGGTTGCCTTAAAGTACAAGGCAAACTGTCACAGGGGAGATTGGACTGGATCCCTCACCTGAGGCACCTGTTCCACAGTGAGCAACGTCAGCTGGGTCATCAGGCACTCTCAGCACAATGATAAACTCACACTTCACTCAAAATGGACACTGAAAACTTAGGCAGAAAGACACAAAGGCCCAGAACTATTAAATAAGCAGGTGCCTAGCTGCCAGGGATTTTCAAAGCTGTATAAGACTTGCCAAAGGTTGTACAAGTGTCCCGCTCTAATGACAAGAACAAACCCCAGCTTTCAAGCCCTAAATTAAAGCATTAACTCCAGCTCCATATATTACTAATGTCACTGCTCTTTTGTAGAATATCCAGAGATTTCTTCTGAGCTGACTTTTTAAACAAATCTTTTTGACCAGCTTTCCACAGGGTCCATATTTTTGTGAAAATATTAAGTAAAATAAAACAGTCAACTTTCTCACTGACTGGCATGTTTCAGGAATTAGTAAAATAGGACACTGAATGATTCCTAAAATGTATTTTTCTCCTACCTGAAAGCCAAAGCTAATAGCAGATAATAAGAATCCAATATGTCTCATTGTTAGCTGCCTCAGTAAAAGCTGTTCCATTTGCCCTCCAATCATTTTTTTAATCACACTTTGGAGAAAATTGCACATAGCTGGCTTCATTGAAAGCTGCTGTAGTGTTTTGTTAATTATGTCGTATAACACAGCAGGCCAAATTTTTGCAAGAAATAACAGGTGAATAATCTTTCTATCTAAATTTTGCTAAATAAATGTAATACCTAATCTTAGTAGTACTTGCAGAGGGATTAAGCCCCTTTCTGGGCCACATTCTTATTGTTTTCCTAATAAGCATAAATGAAACAGATATATCCTTCCTTTCTTGTTATGCATTTTATGTTAAGGGAGACTAATTTTCCCACCAGTACTGCATAGCATTTTAGACAACAGCAAACTTATTTTTCACCTTATGGATTCTTGAAAATGTCCGCACCACAAGACCTAGAAACTCAAAACTGCAAATTTGCAAATCAATGGCATTCTTGTTTTGCAACATGCTTAAGGAATACCTGAGGTGTTATTCCATCCATGGTAAAGCCAAATCTAGAAGAGCAGAAGGAATGTGGGCTCTGAGCTGTCTGGCTTTTGGCCTTCAGTGCTGTGAGCACAGCTAGGGCACTGCAGAAGAAGGGCCGTGTAGCGTTGGACTTTCTAGTTAAGGTCTCTCTGTCAGCAGGGATCAACCTTTTGCAGTATGGACCTGTTTTTTCTTGTCAATAAATACATGGATTCCCCTAAGCAAGCTAGACAACCACCTTTCTGTTACTTTAGTGTTGACTTTGGTGGGCTTTTCCTTGATGGTCTTGTCATCACAAGAAGTTCTACTCTTTATTTACTTATCCTGCTCTGTTTTCCTTGTGTTGTTAAGTTGCTGGGGTACATCTTGGCTGCACAGAAAAGCAATGACATTCCACATCATGTGCTGGCCAAAACCTGCATGAGCAGTTCTTGCTGACACCAGTGTTACAATCGCACATCTGGTGGCTCACATTGCTCTGCTACCCAGCTGAGCGGACACTCTTTGGGAAATAAACAGACTGTGAAGTGCTATCAAGTTTGCATTTCTGTCTCTGCTCAGCTGTTCTCCTCTCTTCCCTCCCCTTCCCATCTTGCTTCTGGCTCTATCCACAAGCCTAAACAGAAGAAGGATCAGAGTGATACTAAAGTTTCTTAGTTTCACTTAAAATTGCATTATCAGTCTGCTGAAGGGGATGTGGTAAAACAGCAAGGGACTGAAGAATATATGGTGGTAAGCGCAAGTAGGGGATCAAGGGATTTGTAGGGAATAGGAACAAAAGGGTTTGAAAAGGAGAAAAATCCTGGGAATGACATTTTGGGGAAAAGAAACAGCCAGAGGAGTAATGCACTGTGAGGGAAGGGGCCATTAGCCAGAGGAGGCAAGCTCAGGAAAACGATGTATGAAAGAAAGAAGATTGAAGATATTTGATAGGCAAGAGAGATATGGTAAAAGTAGACCCATACTATCAGCAGCAGTAATTATATAAATAGTTCAAACATGCAGAATAAAACAAAGACACAGACAAAAAAATATTACACAGGTAATAAATATTCAGGATGGCTATGCTGGGAGACAGTTTATATGAGGACACAACCCAGGAAATGTAAGGGAAAAAGAAGTTATAAAAAAGAGGAGTTATAAAAGAGGAAGGAAAAAAAGGGACAGATGTTTACAGATGGCACTCTGCAAGACTTGATTTTATACACTCCATTATGTACATATATAACCTTTGACACTAGAAAAAAGATAACAGTGATTTTTAGGCCTTACAAATCAAATTCAACATATAGTAAATATTGAAATACTGCTGTGAAGTTAGGTGTCAGAAAATAAGGTTTAAATGCAAGAAGGAGATGCTGAACAGGAGTTTCCTTCCTGAGTCATCCCCTGAACAGAATATTTAGAAAGAAGTTTAGATGGTTTTAAAATTATTTTTTTATGTCTGTTTTGACATTTAATTGAAGCAATTTCTTATGTAAAAGTTTGATTTCTCTATCATGCAACACTTATCAAAGTTTAAGCAGAGCAATTTGAAATGTCAGGATAATAAACCATGAAAAATAGGAATAAATATGCAGCATCTCAGGTTTTATTACTGACTTACATGACTATGCATTAGAAAAGTAGTATGAATAGCTGTTGAGAGAAGAATGTGGAGGCTGGTAATCAGATATGAAACAGCCTGCTGATTGGGATATCAGATAAATGGCTAAGCGCTAACATAGCACTAACCAAAAACTTACTGGATTCTGAACATTACATTTATGAGTTTAAGCAGGTCATATGTGAGCAGAGATGCTCCTGCTGGCTGGAGAGCAATTCAAAGAGCAGGAAGGAGTAGAAAAGTACATGCATTATGGAGAGTATGCCCCCTCAAGGAGGAGAGTGATGTTGGTTGGTTGCAATCAGCTAGAGGCTAACACTAAGTTTTTAGTCTTTAAATTCATTAAAGAAGCAAACAAAATAAATGTCTATTCTTAATGTTATTTAACTAAAACTTCCATAAACTTAACCATGCCCATGAAGTCATGTGAGAAGTTAAAAGTGCAATTTCTTTGATACGGTTTTACCTTGATTACGTAACCCAGATGATGATGGTTAAATTTTACTTAAAATTACTACTGAAAATGGATTAGAAAAAAGACTGAAAAAACATTATCTTTGAAATTACATACCCAAATTATCCATAGTATGCTGATACCCTTCTCGCCCTAACTCTTGTTATTAAAATCCTTTCCACCCCCATCCTGTATTTGCCAGAGATGTTTCTCCTACTTGTCAAATTTCTGCTCTGTTTTCCACATGGCTCCAGGTGTGATATAAAACTATTTGGTTACTGAACCACTTGATCTTCTCCCATTTCATATATACCTATGCCCTGACAGCTCTTCAGAAATTCGGACCTGCAGAAGGAAACCGACACATGGCCTCTCGGGTTGGAGTTAATGTACTGCAGAAAGGGTGAAGCTTCCTACCTTGTTTTCATCCCTTAGGATGCTTGCCTGTATCACTGTGTCCTTTCCAAGCTATTCAAATGGGGAAAGTACCCTCTCTTGAAAAGACAATGTAATTATGTTTATAAACAGAAGACTGATGTGCAATTAGTAAAATTCCATGTAGATATGTGATTAAGAAAATAAGACCAAGCTTAGGAAATTTCTCACCTGCTGGACTTTTGGTAGCACATAGAGACTTGTCCAAATCACAGAAAGTCACATTGAATTAAAAGTATTAAAAGTAGCTTTAAGCTTAAGATTAAGCATCTGGCTGTAAGCTTGTATACATAGATCAAACCACAGAGCTTAGAAGACAATTAGCTTGTCCTAAAATATATGCTTTTATCTGCTTACTGAGTAAGTCTCCTGACTCTGTATGTACTGACTAGGACCTTGGAGCTGCCTGATGCCATGGGAGATGCCCTCATGTTTTTCGTTAGATGTCACACTGCAGAAATTTAGAATGGTACCATCCATGCCTAACTCCTCAGGGCATCTCAAATGCCACCAAACAGCTATGTCTAGTCAGAAAACTAACCAAGGTATTGAGACACTGCACAGTTAAATCTCTGTCTTAACTGCAACCTGGGTGTGCACTTTTAATCAGTAATGGGACATATCACTATGTTCAGTGCACTACCACTGCAGAAGCATCTGTCCAGTATAATTTATGACTTTTCAGATATATTTTCTGCTCATGGAAATGAATTAATTGTATTTGTCAGGGACAGTCTCCTTAATCAGAAGGCATAAATTTCACAGCAAAGTCGAACAAAAAGCAAATACAATCAGATTTCTTCCAGGAGGAGATTTAAAGTAACAGAAACTGTAGCAGAAGAACAATGGGTGTTATCTGGTTGTTTTTAATATTAGCTTGAAAATGAGAAACTTTGTTATTGCCAAGTAATGAGGGCTTGAAAAAAGCCTAATTGAAACGTTGGGAACATGAGTAAGATTTAAGGTGAGACTTGATAGGGAAGATGAGATTAGGGAAGACTTTCTCTGAGCTCAGAAATCCTATATCCAAACAATCTAGACCACCCTCTTAAAAGCTTTGCGTGCAGGCATTCCTTGCATTAGCAACTGGCCGAGGTGCTTACCATCCGATACAAAGACACTACAGAATAAAGCAGAGAACTACCCATACAGGCACTTCCTGTTGTCCCCCAAAATTGTGACTTATCCCAGCTGCTCCTAGTACTATGTTGCAGTGTGTGAGCACTTGTGATAGACTGGAAAGCTGGCAAGACGGTTAAAGAAGACACATATTAAAGGATGAGATGTGAAAGCCACATCAAACAGCAAAAGAAAATAATTTTTTTTGCAGGTAACTTTTGACATATACGAAGTTTGGCAGTGTGTTGCAAAATGAGGGTATTATCACTTTACATTTTGTTTACCTGGTAAAGAAATTAGTCTACTGTGACCCATATGGGTAAAAAGTATGTAGCTATAATAAAAACTGATTCATATTTTCAGTGCAAAGTAGAACAAAACAGATCTTTGTTGAATTTTAAATGAAATTTTTATTGGAAAAATCAGCTATGCCACAGGCCTGAATCTATATAAATATGAACTCATACAGCAACAGACTGTGTCTCAAACAGCTGTGAAATGCTGTAGGTCGATATGACTATAACCACATTCAAACTAAATACGGAATAGGGTATGTGAAAAGAAATAAACCAGCACAATAACATCTCCCTCTTCCATCCAGAGGGAAAAAATAAAAGCCCAAACCACAAGGGGCTTAATTCCTGTAGTTCTTAATTTCAGGTCCTCACATTCTAGTTTTTAAATGGCTCTCTAATCACGGTACAAGCTGCTCATAGACATTTACAATACTTAAACTCTGAAAGTATTTAGTTCTTTTTTATGCAACTATTCAAATATGTGGTCTGTTTACCTATAAAAATGACCTGGAAGCATTATGGAAATATTTTTTTCTATTTACCTGCTACTCTTCTTTTTTTTATATTCACTATTTATTTTTGGGATTGGTTTATGAGTTTGTAAAGGTATTGAAAAATATTTTTTTCCTTCCATAAATAAGTAAGGGAAGGACAGGAAATAAGAAATCCACTGATAAAAATTCTAAAAAATATTATCCTTGAAGCAGCCTTTCTGCTTGGGCTGGAATGGATTAAAAATTTGTTGCATGTTAATAATTAGTAATATAGAGAGTAAAATTAACATTGATAATTAACATTCAATTAGCATCTATCTTTCAGTCTCATCTCACTTATAGCTCTTTGGTTTCTATGTCAATGTCTTGTTCCAAGAAACTTCAAACTTTTTTTCCAGGATGACTACAGCTCTTGATGAGCTTATTATTGGTATGCTGAAATCATTATCATTTAATATTATCTCATATTCCTCCTGCGCTCCTCTACCTGAGGCAAACTGATAAACAAGTAAAAGGAAAACTCTTAGTGCAGAGGCTTTTATTAAACTATGGAGTTCTTTCCTGCGGAAATTGTGGATACTATAGTTCTGCCTGTATTGAGCAAGACATAACACTGTAACTGTAGGGTTATTAACCACAGTGGATTGTGGCATCTTATCAAATGATATCTGAGCCAATCATCTGAATACCCTTCACTACTGATGGAGAGAAATAGGCCAGTAAGGCTCAATTCATCTCGTCCTAAAATAAATGTCTGAAATAGGTCAGATGAACTGCAGAGTGCAAAGACAAACTAGGGTGGATACCTGAGGTGCAGTCCTCCTCAGAGCAATGAGGTTAATCTTACCCTACAGACTACTCACTTGGGAAATCCCTCAAGTACAGATCAATGGAAAATAGATTAACATACTGGTGAATTATCACCATCTGCCTGTCTCATTTTTATATTCCTCTTTCAACATTCATTTGTCAACACTGTTGGTTCAGGAGACTGGAAGACCTCGACCTTTCTCTGGACAGAAACAATAAATGGGCTGTCCTTTAAATTCTGCATAGCAAGGTTGGTTAATTTGCATCTCTTAAGCAGTCCAAACTTAACTGTCATATCATATGAGTGGCTGCAGGACATGTACTCTACGTGATAGGCACCTTTTGCTGAGGCTGACACTGGTACCGAAAGGTGCCCTTCCCCAGAGCTTCCTGCAATGGAGTGATAGCCCTCTGAAAGATTTCTCTTTGCAATACTCCTAGCTCTCTCTCCTACTCGACAGTTGGTGCCTTGTGACTTTTTGCAGTATGAAACATGGTATGCTGCTGGGAGTGTAAAGAAGGCTGACCAGTCCTGGCCTACCGTGCCTGGTCTTCTGCTGGGACAGTGGGTGTTCTGGGGCAGGAAATGTCCTCTGTATACTGTAGGGGATTACAACAGCCCTGATGCATGCCTTAGGCGGTTGCAGTGGATACCATATTAACACATGAGAAAAACATGTTTCTTAGCAGCTACATGTGAGGTATGCATTTGATCTTTCTGGGGTTTTTGTTGGAGACCTTCTGTAGTAGAAATATTAAACACAATTTTATTTTGTGTAAGGCACTGGCTATGTTCCTAAAGCTCAAAATAATTTTTGAATGGGAGACTGAGAGATCTGCTTTTATGAAATTTGGATTACATTAGCTAAAAACTTGAGAGATACTGAGGGTAGGTGGACAGATGCATGTACAACACAAGTATACCTTTCTCAAGAATTCAGACTATTAAGAGAGCTAAGAAGTTGATGTATGTTTGTACAAGAAGTCACTCTTATGCCTCCTGCCAAATCATATAGGATAGAGCTTCGTTGTGAAAGCTGTGAATTGATCTCAACACTCCTTTAATGAGAAATCATATTTTCTTTCCCCAGAATGACTGCCCATTCCCTGTGCCATGCTTGCACAGAGAAGTTGTGGATTTTCAACTTTGTTACTTTTAATAGCTCCATACTAACAGGATCTGGCCAGACAAAGTGAAAATAAATTGCACCAAGTATTTTGGCTCACGTTTTAATTTCACTGCATGAGGTTAAAATTAAGTAGAATTATTATAAATGGACTACAATTGCTCTTTTTCTTTCTTAAAAAGCTAGAACTCTGCCCATATAACCAAATGACATTTTTGGTCCTGAAATCTCTCCTCCTCTCTTCTACACGGTTTGTTTGGGGGCTGCTTCTTGACTCTGAAAAAAGGAGTTGGCAGATTTCCTCTGATACGGACATGAATCATCTCTGGAGAGTTATTTTTTTTCTAAGTAATTTTCTGTACATTTCCAGATTCTTTTGCTTACTAGTTCCCAGGTGTAAAGAAGAATCCTTATATTCGGTTATTATTTGTGAATATATCATTTATAATTTTTTTTTTGGCATAAATTCTTTTCTGTAAAAATCTTTGGAACATGCTGTACCCTTCTTCTTGTGTTGCTGCAAGGTTATTTTGAAAAATAACTAGTTTTAATCTTTTTTTTCCTTGTAACAGTCATTCTAATTAGTGTAAAATATTCTGAAGTTATCTTGCTGGTGATTAAATTGATGCAACCATCTGAAGTTTAAAATATGAAGGCTACCTATGTCATTTATTACCGTAGATTTTATTGTCATTTTTAGAGATAAACAAAAATCAATTTGTATTATCTGATATTCAAATCTTCACCAATTGTTCTCAAATGAGCATGCCCTTTAACTTGGGAAGTTTAGAAAATGAATACAACTAACGTGAATAACCATAATAAATAGAAATGAATAAGTTTAGCTTCAGTCCCAAAGTTCTATCAAATCTTTACTTAATTATACAGAGGAGATGCAATCATGGTTGAGGGCAAAACTTACCATTCAAAGACATTTGCACAAATAGCAGATAGACAGATAGATGGATAGATAACATAAAAACATTTTGAAAATGTCTCTTGTTCCAGTAGTTTTTTCTACTTGGTCAGAAAATGTAAATTGCAGGATATGAATTACTTGGTGCTTTTTGACAGTTCTGTAAAATTAAATATCTAATATGAGAGGTAAGAAAGATAAATGGATAGAGAGGTACATATGCTATATAAAGAGACTATATTGTTGTGTAAGAAAAGAGCAATAGATTCTGTACCTAAATCTTTACGTTCAATAAATCTGTTGTTATGCATTCCATTTACCTCTTTTGAGCTATTTCATAAGCTAGAATATCTCTCACACATTTCTGTACAGGGTTGACAACACCAAAAATCTAGCTCCACTTACTTGGAGATGTAAAATCAAACTTTCCAAATTGCATGTTACTCAGACAAATTCTCAATCTTCTCTAATATCTCTGTTTACTGAGGACACATTATGCATGCTGCTATTCTTTGTCTCAGAAATTCTGCAGGTCAGATTTTCAAAACCAGAGGCAAAATTTTGCCATGAAATGTACTTACCTGTATAGACAGTATCAGTTTTATAGATTTTTTTTTAGTTGTTTTTTGAAGCATCTGTTGGCTGCCTTTATCATTACATATGTATATATAAATGTATCCATATCTGTAGCAATACTTACACTCCCACATATATGTGTAGGTGATGTGTATGTGAATGTGTAAGAGTATGTATGCATATATATCCTAATATTACAATCGCAAAGCTGCTGGTCCGGTAACCTGCTGTTTTAATGGCTAATGGCTTTGTCAGTCTTTAAACTCTAGGCTCAGTCTTGGAAAAATTCATGCATATATTTGTAATCTCCACCTAAACTAGTTCAGCAGAATGAATTATTTTGCTCGATGTAGGTAGGGAAAAAAAAGAAAAAAAAAAGCAATTGTTTCCTTCAGACATCTTAGCAATATTCTCAAACAATGGGTTTTGTATTTTTCTTCTCAGGTATTTAAAAGTCATAAATCTGAATCACAGAAATCAGTGGCTGCTCTCAGAATTATGAGATTTTAAAATATACAGTCACAGGGTGGCTGTGGTCCCTTCTCCACCCTTGGACAGTAGGTAAGGTGTGTGTGGATATAGTGCCAGACAAGGACCCTGCTGCAGAAACTCCTTTTAAATGTGGAGTGGGAGGGAAACTCCAGCTCCCTACTGAACACCTGTGATCTATTTAGTTAATCCACTTCTTCCCTTTTACATTTCCTACAACACTGCTAATATTCTAGACCAGACCACCCTCCCAGAAACTAATTTTTTCTTCAAGTCCTAACATAGATTCTGCTTCTTCATCTTTGCAGGTCTTCCTATGTAAGGAGACATCCAAGGTTAAAAAGAACCCAAACTTTAACACAAAATGCTTTGAGGAACAATTCAAAGTCATATAGGAATGCAGAAAGGGGAAGTGTGGCTGGAGAGCTGCCTGGTGGAAAAGGACCTGGGGGTGCTGGTTGACAGGCGGCTGAACATGAGCCAGCAGTGTGCCCAGGTGGCCAAGAAGGCCAATGGCATCCTGGCTTGCATAAAAAATAGTGTGACCAGCAGAAGTAGGGAGGTGATTGTCCCCCTGTACTCAGCACTGGTAAGGCCACACCTTGAGTATTGTGTCCAGTTCTGGGCACCTCAGCACAAGAGAGATATTGAGGTGCTGAAGCGAATACAGAGGAGGGCAATGAAGCTGGTGAGAGGCCTGAGGAATAAAGCTTATGAGGATCGATTGAGGGAGTTGGGGTTGTTTAGTTTGAGGAAGAGGAGGCTGAGGGGAGACCTCATCACTCTCTACAACTGCTTGAAAGGGCATTGTAGAGAGGTTGGTGCTGGTCTCTTCTCACGGGCAATGAGCGACAGGACAAGAGGGAATGGCTGCAAGCTGCAGCAGGGTAGGTTTAGGCTGGACATTAGGAAAAAATTTTTCACAGAGAGAGTGGTCAGTCAGTGGAATCAGCTGCCCAGGGAGGTGGTGGAGTCACCCTCCCTGACTGTGTTTAAGAGTAGATTAGATGTGGTGTTGAGGGATCTGGTGTAGGGGAGAACTTGTAGAGTAGGGCTGATGTTTGGACTTGATGATCCCAGGGGTCTCTTCCAACCTAAATGATTCTATGATTCTAAATACATTGATTTTGCTCTAAGGCAGAATATTATATAATAAAGATATTGCTATATACTGTATTAATGTTGATTTGAGTGGGAGGGTCACAGCATCTGAGCCTCTAGACTTGGTATTACTTGGATCACCCTGAGCTCTGCTTTCTTTTTGCAGTGGGTTAAATCAGCACTTCTCCTTTGGCACAGACAGAAGTGTTCAAATGTACAGCCTGAACTCTTATCTTTGTGCAGGATAACAGTCCTGGAAATAAACTCAAAGTCAGCAAGTTCCAAATCCTCTCTCTATATTTATAAATAGCTGCTGTCATGCTACTTCTGTTTGGCTCCAGCCTTCACACAAAGATATCACCTTCACCTGGCATCTACAGGATCTGTCATCTATGATGAGGTCTTGTGATGGCCCCTTGCTGGAAAAGTAAGCAGTGACCTCGGACTCAGAGGTTAAATTTGACATGGTTGAGTAAGCAGCTATCACAGTATTTTGTAGAGTTCTTATTGGAATATTGACGTTACAAACTCTTTCTATATGCTCATTGAAGAGTTTTATTTATTTATTTATTATTTGGCAAACAGGTTGCCAAGCTCTGCACCGAACACCATTGAGGCAAAGGCTAAGGAAGGGGCTTTCCTTCCAATTGTACCTTTCCTCAGGTGAACAGTAGCAAGTACAAAAAATGGGAAAATTATCTTGCTCCTACTCTTGGTGCTGTCTGGGCTCCTGCCAGGAGGGAAATCAAAACCTTCCAACAGGTAAAAATCATCCTATGGTCTATCTCCTGCACTGCGGCAAATGGAGTAATACAAAGCCCAGGAGTACTCACAGTGGTGAAGAAAAAGGGAGAGGAAACCTTACTCTACTCTCAGGTTTTGCACTGATATTCTTGATAAACACAGGTTAGCTTTCCTCTCTGTTCCAGCTGTTCCTCTGAGCCTCATGAAGATATGACAGCACCACTTGATGATTTGATATTTGATCTTCCTGCAACCAGTAGATGGCTTTTCTTTCCTCTCAAACTGAGAAATCCACTTCTGTTCAAAATATGGAACATCTGTCAGAAAAGAAGTATCATACTTGCAGTCACAAAAGATGCCTCAGCTTTGATTACAAGGGCACTTCTGCATGAATAAAATCACTCAAGTACAAAAGTATTAACCAAAGTCTTGTATACCATTTAAATGATTGATTAGTGGTGATGACTGATGATTGCTGTGCATGAATGCCTGAAGCTCTATCAGGCATAAAAGCAGTATTCTGTCTGGTAGAGAAGAAAAGGATTTTGCAGTCTATAGGCCAGATCCAGCCATATGAGATTTTTTCACTATGTTTAGCTTCTATTTTGTTCTGGGACTAAAATCTATTCCCTTTGCTTTGTACTGCACCCAACTTTGTGTCTGCATCTACTTTGTGTGATTTCTAGCAAGGAGAACAGTGTGTCCCATAGCCACTTCGCCACTTGTTGAGTTTCCTTTGTTGTCTTGTACATGTTGTCCTAAGGGTCATTTAGAGGAGACAATGAGTAGGGGGCTTTAGTTGTGAAACCAGTTAAACAGTAACAGCCTCAGGAAATAGCTGCTCTAAGACAAACAGCCAAGCCAACTTCACCTTCTCAGACGTTAAAAATACCATTGTGGTTGGTAAACAAATTAAACAGTATTTCTTAAACTTGTTTATGTTGTTAATCTGCAAAGTGAAGAGAGGCTTGGGTGGTTTCCACCTTCTAAAGTTAATATGGTAGATGTTACAGCAATGTAGATCTAACTACTTTTATTTTATT
>VZTM01028490.1:130330-152895 GCA_013400555.1 Jacana jacana | reverse complement strand
GAGAAGGGGAGAGAAAAGGGAAGGAGGGTGGCTGAGTAGACCTGGATATATTTTAATGTTTCCAGTGAAATGAAATATCAAACTTTGTTTTAGCTAAAACAGCAGGATTTTTTAAAGTAAGTCCCTTCCTCCCAAAAACGTAAGTAAGCAAGTAAGCATTTAAAGTGAAAAATTCAAGTGTTCTGCTAGGAAAAAAGTATTCAGATTTGAANATTTTTCTTTTCTTACTTGGGTAAAAACATTAATGAACAGTTAATCATGGTCTTTAGCTCGATCCTGCATTTTGCATTGTATGTTTCAATACGAGTTTCTGTCCAAAACTGTGAAAATACAGAGCAGTATACAGGACAGGGATGGACTTGGGTCCGTGTTTTGCACATGATTGACAGCAGGTTCTATCTTAAAAGCAGAGAGAAAAGTCAATCCAGAAGGAAGTTTTGTAGCACAGAAATGGGGGCAGTAACATTAATAATTTGAATAAATTAAGATACCTAGAAATAACTAATCATATAACCTTGGTGCAGCTATTGATTGGAGGAGGAGGAAGGTCTTGAACCTTTGAGCCTGGTTAATTCTTAGGACCAGTGATGTCAAGTACACTTTAATAGTTTGGAACTCTACTGAATATTGAATAATTGAATGTGACCTCTTGTGTGCACAAGGTTTTCATTTACCATATGATTTCCACAGTTGTATTCTTTATTTGTACATTGTGGCCACGCTGATGGCACAATGGCCACGGGTTATTCATAAAATATTACTGTTGCTGCAGATAACTAATTTGTGGTAACTCACCTCACTTAGGGCTTTTGCTCATTAACTGACTTATGAAAACCATTAAATGACAATGTTGTCCCACAAACTGCAGTAGCAGGGCTCACGCATCATACTGTGCTTTGAAAATTTATCCCTTCCTGTTTAAGCTATTGCACTAAAGAAGTGTGCCTCAAGGTCTTGCTATATATAGCTGAAGGGGTAAGGAAAGAGAGCATACAGCAAGACTTTATTCTTAATTTGTTACTTGAGGATCTTAAAAATAAATTTATTGTTTTGGTGGGATTAGAGAGTAACAAAGAGTTATAAGGTTTTGCTTTATTGTGCTTTGTGGGCCTTTATTCAGTATTACAGCCTATATGCTTTCTCACAGGCTTCCATCCAAGCATCTGTCTAGGGACAATTAGGCAAGTATTCATTCTGAGTATACATTATGAGGCAATTAAATAAGAGCAGCTCTCCTCAGAGAGGAGATGGAGTGAGATCTGGGACATTAATTACCGGGATGTCATGAGAAACTGTAGTGAAGTAAGTCATCTGGTTCCAGCTTGAACTTGCAGACAAGCCGCAAACTCTCTGCAACTCGATACGGCACAGCAGATCCAGTGATAGCCCCTCACTTACCCTGGTCTGCGTGCCGGCTGGAAAAAGAAGGCAGACGGGTGTAAGGAGAAGAAACTCTACTCTGCCTAACAATGTTGAGAGACCTGGAAGCTCTTCAGAAGCAAATAAAGCCGTTGCCATTAATCCTTCAAAAAGAGAATGAAGGGACCACCGAAACCTACCCTTGGTTTTCATTTCCATGCTGGCTAGTGAGATGGTCTAGCAGACTGTTTAATCTAAGAAGCCTCAGAAACTGCTAGTGGGTTAGACTGGCTTTTATGGGGTTAGACTGGCTGCTTGTCTACTACCTGCACGCTTCGGTGTTATGGTTAATAATATTAAAAGAATAAAAAAAATAATTGCTAAACTTTCTTTTCTTAAATTAATCAAAACTTTAGTTTTATGTTGTAAAACCTTGCACCAGCAATCTGCTGCAAACTCTTTTGTCTGGCACACTTCAGTGAAAGGGCCTGAATTCTCCGTGGTTGCAAGGGCCAAAGCAGCAAGAAAGTGGATTTAAAATTGAGGATTAATTTCACGCTTTCCAAGCTGGTTTAACATTTTCTTCTGAGGAGGGTGGGACAGACTGATAATTTCAGTGGCTTCTTCCTGCACTTGGTGTGCCCAGGCAGCTGGCACAATAGCTGCAATAAATCATTCATGCCTGATGAAGAGGAGGAGGAGGAGGTAGAGGATAACACTGTGGCTGGAGGACCACACCAGGATCACCAGCAGCAACATCTGTAAGAGGAAGTGAGCAGTGTCCTTTACAGTGACCCAACTGGTGTCAAGGCTACAAGAAAAACTCTCACATGGATCTGGACAGGAGTGACTGTGTGTTTCTCTGGCCTCTCAGGAGGTCATGAGAGCTTGGGCATAGCATCCCTTTTATGCCATTATATGGTTTCTAGGCTACAGCTGTCTTGTGCCCATCTGCCTCGGAAAGTCAATGCTGGCCTAACACTACCCTATGTGTAGACACTCCCCAAGGTGATACAGTCTTAAATAAGACCTAGGTAGGAAAGATTAAATATTAATATATTCTGAAATGGGAGATGACAGGCAAAGGACATGACCTGAAGAGTGCAGACTGGCCACTGTGCCAAGCCCGTAACCTAAATTATGGGCTTGAGCATTTGAAGGGAAGGTGGAGTAATCATCCACGAGAACTGAAGAAATTGAGCTGATGGGAAGGTTGGAGAAGAACAGTCGGAGTTTGTTTTTATGGAGAGTAAGTTACAAGCTGGATCTGCACTGGGACTTGTCGTCAGGGAGGTAAGACGGCTATAACAGTGGGGAACAGGATTTTATGAAGTGAGTGTGCATTGTTAAAGATTGACTTCTGAACCTCTTTTGAACAAATATCAGTGAACTGTTCCAGAAGAAAAGGTGGGAACTGGAACCAGACTCAAAGGATGACACTGACGAAATCTGCTTGATTTCCCTGTATTATTTTTACATCTGTAACTTTCCCTGTGCCCTGGACATGTAGAGAAATTCAATGGACCAGGACCCTCCCAGTGTGCTCTTTTCTTGATGCCAACCTCTGCTGGTGCTACCCAGTCTCACTAAATCATTGCTAGCAGACAAATACCACAAGAAAACTGACTGTGGCTCAAACCTGAGTGTGAATGTATGATCAGCTGACTTTGCTAGCAGAGCCAACAAGCAGTATAGGGAAGAATTTAAATGCGCTTTTATTTTAGTGTCTGGAAGCCGATTTTTGTAAAAAGCAGCAAAATGTCTCAAGAATGGATAAATTTAACAGGCCCAAAAGGAACTGCCTTCCGTGCAGCAAGAGAGCTGTGCACATTACAGCAGGGAGGTCACTGCTAATTGGCACATAGGAAGTGAGGTCTGCTCCTTGCGCTTGCTCCGGTTACACCATGAGGAGCTTGGGAGCTTCGGAGCCTGCAAACATCCTGGTTCAGAGTCTTTGCTCCCCCCTCACAACCCCTGCAGAGCCTTTGGCCAACTCTTGAGCCCAGCTGAGTTGTGCTTTAAACCACGCCTATGTTTTCCCTTTGGCAAGGCAGGGCCAAACCCGGTTTTGGATGGAAGTCAAAGCTCCCCAGAGCTGTTCTCACTTACATCCAGCTGTTTGCTGACCACTGGGGCTCTCGTGATGAGTAAGGATGACCGTGGGCAACAATGATCTGTGAACGATTGCTTTTCGTTCTTCTCATTATGCTGGGACAGGGTGAGGAAGACATGAGATCTGCTATGGCAATTCCTAGAGTCATGAATATTTCCCATAAGAAGGGATGTTCTCATGCAGCTGCAGCGAGCACTTTGGTAGCTCAGAGGAATGTAGGGGGATATGGTGGGAAATGGGCTGAAAGGAAATAAATTTTGGTTAGAGGACCTGGGTGTTGTGGAACTCAGCTACCTAATTTTGGCAGGAGGAGAAATTTTTCTGCATGACTCAGATCTGCTTTTCAGAAACATTAGCTGTAAGTAGATGCTTATGGATGAGTCTTTACATTTTTTGGAGTGAAAAAAAAAGAAAGGGGGTGGAGGGGGGGAGGGGAAGAATAGCTTGCAAACTCATTGCTTAGCTTTCTCTCCTGTTAGGTTTAGGCTAAAAAGCAAAGAATCTTGAAAGCCCACAAATATTTGTATTTAGCAATTCAGTGGTTTTATCTCTGCATGAGACCAGGCTAGGATAGAGAATGCCTTGGAAAAACAGATTAAAACAGCTCTTTAAATAGTGGCTCCCAGCCCCCTCCCTGAAACTTCTCATGGCAATTTAATTAAAATCAGAGAAGGAGGTCTGACTAACACCTCTGAATCTCAGGGACATAAATATCTAGTCTGAACTTCACTCCATTTATGCAACGTGTCCAAGTACAAATCCTGAGCAAAGTTTTAGCCTGAACCCAATCACTGTGTGTCAAACTAATTTTAAAAGTGTCTTAAAATTATTATTATTTCTGAATTCTCCATCTAGGAAAGACTGTGGGAAATATTGAAAAACCTATTTGTTTAAAGTAGTCCAAAAAGTCCAATCAGCGACCAAGCTAAAAGATTAAAGCCTAAAACTAGTCTACAGTCTGATAATTAAGTCAGTCTCACCTCTGTGCCTGGCAAGATCATGGAGCAGATCCTCCTGGGGTCTCTGCTAAACCATGTGGAAAATAAGGAGGTGGTTGGTGACAGCCAACATGGCTTCACCAAGGGCAAATCAAACCTGACAAATTTGGTGGCCTTTCATGATATTGCCACAGCATTGGTAGACAAGGGCAGGGCAACAGACATCATCTACCTGGACTCATACAAAGCATTCAACACTGTCCTGCACGACATCCTGGTCTCAAAACTGGAAAGTCATGGAACTGATGGATGGACCACTCAGTGGGTCAGGAACTGCCTGGATGGCCACATTCAATGGATTGTGGTCAGTGGCTCGATGTCCAAATGGCGACCAATGACAAGTGATATTCCTCAGTCATTGATACTGGGACCAGTGCAGTTTAAGATCTTTGTTGGAGACATGGACAGTGGGATAGAGTGCACCCTCAGCAAGTTTGATAACAACACCAAGCTTGGTGGCGCAGTCGACACACTGGAGGGAAGGGAAACCATCCAGAGGGACATGGACAGGCTCAAGAGTTGGGGTCATGCAAACGTCATGACATTCAACTAGGCCAATTGCAGGGTTCTGCACCTGGGACATGGCAATCCCAAGCACAAATACAGATTAGGTGGAGAATGGCTGGAGAGCAGCCATGAGGAGAAGGACACTTGGGAGTGCTTGCGGATGAGAAGCTCAACATGAGCCAGCAGTGCACACTGGCAGCCCAGAAACCCAACCACATCCTGGGCTGCATCAAAAGAAGCATGGTCAGCAGGTCACGGGAGGCGATTCTACCCCTCTCCTGTGCACTTGTGAGACCCCATCTGGAGTACTGTGTCCAGATCTGGAGTCTTCAACATAGAAAGAACATGGACCTGTTGAAACAGGTCCAGCAGAGGGTCATGAAGATGATCAAAGGGCTGGAGCAGCTTTCCTATGAAGATGGGCTGAGGGAGCTGGGCTTGTTCAGCCTGGAGAAGAAAAGGCTCCGGGGAAGACCTTATAGCAGCCTTCCAGTATCTGAAGGGAGCCTACAGGAGAGCTGGAGAGGGACTTTTTGTCAGGGAGTGGAGTGACAGGACAAGGGGTAACGGCTTTAAATTAGAAGAGGGGAGATTTAGATTAGATATTAGAAAAAATTATTTCCTGTGAGGGTGATGAGACACTGGCACAGGTTGGCCAGGGAAGTTATGGCTGCCCCATTCCTGGTAGGGTTCAAGGCCAGGCTGGATGGGGCTTTGAGCAATCTGGTCTAGTGGGAGGTGTTCCTGCCCATGACAGGGACGTTGGAACTCGACGATCTTCAAGGTCCCTTCCAACTCTAACCAATCTATGATTCTATGAAGTCTTTAAGTTAACTGCACTCTCTCTTTGTGAATAAATGAGGGGTTTTTGAATGTCCTTTTCTCCTTGCTGATTGATTTTCTGAAGTTTGCGAAGTGTGTTGCTGCAGAATGTTGTGATTTGCAGGAACAGACCATTGCAAAGTGTGGGAAGCGATCGCCCAGGTTTGGACAGCAGGAAGGATTCATTGGCATCAGTCAGGATCACCTGTACCCATTTTTTTCTGGCATGAGCTCCCTCACTTGTGGGCTCTGCTCTGGGGTGGGGGCAGTTAGAAGCTAACACATGCCACGCAGTGACCAGTGGCTGTGGGAGGGGGATATGAAGGGGATAGGCATGGACATGCCTAATTTTGATCTCACTACAGAAACTAAACAATAAGAGACACATAGTTTAACATGACAGTTGTCATAGCAGATTGGAAATTGACAGCAGTGTCAGGCTGGACTGGAAGGCAAAAAGCCACAGGAGTAATCAGAATTTCTCTTAATGCTTAGTAATGCTAAAGCAGTTATTTTTTGAGGAACCATGTCCTCTTGCAGCTCATCTTGTTTTCCCATAGCAGGAGAGACTCAGAGACCAGTCACTGAGACTGGTTTCCTGGGACCTGGGCATAGCAATTGCAGACTTGAAAAGTGTCTTCAGACTTTGCCCAAATTCAATAGGCTTCCTCCTATGGTGTCTCAGGACCACCTTTCTCATACCCCTGAAGTCACCACCAGCACAATCGGTTACATTTCTCTTTTTTTCTTCATACTTCATATTTTTCATATATTTTCAACTCATATTTTTCTGAAATGAGAGCACTGATTTTCCTTGATTTAAGGGTCCTTTACTGGTGAACAGCTGAAGGAGATAGGTTTTGTCTTGCCAGAATAATGTGACATTTTCTTACGCTTTTTTCTGCTTGAATTTTTGTGTGTAAAATATAGCAATTCTCTTGGCTAAATGTAATACAAATGCTTTAAAATTGCATTGCCTTAATCTGAGTATTGATTGTCCTATGGTATCTTAAGAGCCTAAAGTTCTTTGAAATGTGGAAGTTGGGGATGTAGAAATAGTTAGAGTAGTAATGCATTTGGTGATATATCTTGATATAAGAGAGTTTTCTAAAGGTGTCCCATCAAAGTGCCAATTGTGTTATCATGCTGTTGAAGATCATAATTAAGTGGCAATTATAAACTGAAGCTTAGCATTATCACAGTACAAAAAAACTGGAGACATAAGAGAAGGCTCATGCCTTCCTAATCCTGGATGGAAAACAGCAGTGCAAATGTGTATGAATACCAACCAAATCTGTAACCAGACATACCCATGAAATGGTAATAAAAGCTGGTGGCACAGACTCAGACTTGACTAATCTTGTTGAAAGGATCTAACACAGAGTTACAAAGAAAAAAAGAAGTCTAATAAAAGCATCCAAGGATTTTGAAAGTTGCTGATGCAAGGAAAAAGTTGAAATAATTTCAGCATCAGTCTGTGAAGACACACATGCAAAGGAGCTGAACAACAGCAAATGCACTTTACACATCCAATGTGAGGAAAAATTAATAATCTTCAACGAAAAATGCAAGCTGAGCACACTTTAAAAATGGGCACCAGCATGAAATATCTTACTGCTTCCATTCCAAACCTCATTTGTTAACAACCAAAATATGTCGTGTTATAATACTTTGCTGACATAATAGGAAATTTTTGGTGCTGTGAATGCTCAGTTGCCTGCATAGGGGATGAAGAGACACACACAGGCTTGAACCAACATCTATTTCTATCTTCTGTATCTATTACTGGATTTTTGCTATATTTATCTTATTGAAACTGGTAGGAATTTTTCTCTCCAAATAAGTGAAAAATGCTATGCTTCTTTACTGAGCCACATAACCTAAAATATCAGGACCCACAAACTAGAACCATAATGCGAATAAACTAGTGATAGATTCTTAATCTAAATAATTAGATTGTATTTAAGAACACTTAAATGCCTACTTTTTCTAATCAGGAAGATCTACCCTCCTGCCTATAAACATATGTGCTTATGGTGGAAGAGGAATATCTAGTTCTGACCATCCTTATTGGACTTTATTGATATTGTCACACTGAGGTGATCTTATTTTCTGTTCTTCTAAAGAAGCCAGGGCTTAGGAAAGCCTTTATAAAACCACAGAATTTTATCCAAACACAGCTGATGCCATACTAAATTGCTTTTCTTCAGGGAAAAAAAAAAAGAAGTATTGGAACTAGAGTTTTGTTTAATCTCTTCGGTTGGAAGACAGTAGCATTATCTCTGTTTTTAATTGCTGTCTGGTCATAGCAAAATGAAACACTAAAGAGATAGTTACCATGTATCTTTATTAGTCAGTTTCAATATAATTATAACTATTTCACTGTTTTTATTTGAGCAGCTATTATTGCCAGAAGTTCTCCTCCTAAGCAAGAACACTTTGGAATCGGGTGCTTTCCAACTAAATGAAAAGATGATTCCTCCCTCCAAAAGCTTGCAGCATGGAAACAATAAGCCTGTATTATTTGGCAGGAATCACTGTAATCACAGCATTTCAGCAACTGCACTTATATCAAGTGACTTTCGAGTCACATCCGTAGGAGAGCAGAGTGCCTGTGAGGTATTAGCAATTCACCAGGCTCCTGTGAGAGTCATGCACAATTCTTGTTCTTTCTGAAAGCTCAGAATAATACATTTTGAATTTTGAGGTTAAAAACAATTCCCAGGCTAAGCAAAATTCCTCCATCTAGAAAAATATTACCTTGTGAGCTGAGCTAGGGTCCTTTATGATGCTGAAAGCTGACCTCCAAACTCTTTTTGTTGCGAATTTTAGCCAGTTCTGCCTGGATATCGTGTGCGTGCACGTACAAACACACACACAGGGACGCACTCTCTTTTGCTCTCACTTTTTAGCTTCTTATTTTTATTTACGGGAGCAGGCTACCTATTAAAAAACATTAAACAATAATTGCCAGTGGAAAGCTAGTGGCTTCCACTCTGTCTATGCAAAGGCTCTGTCAAAGAGCAAATCTGACTAATGATAGATTGAAAAGGAGAGAGTGCTTGCTTCACTGTTCCACAGCAACTTTAACAATATGCCATTAATAGACCATTTCTAGCCTATAAACCTCTTCCCATGGCCTGAAACCCTGACATTCCCATACCTACCTGGAAGATCAGCTTTAGCCACTTAAACGATTACCCAGTGGAGACGTAAACTGGGCTGCCCATGCTGCCAAGGGATATAAACCTTTGCTCGTTCAGTGCAATGGGATAATCAGTAACGGTACAAACTGGCAGATGTGAGGTCTGGAGTGCTTTCCCCAGCCCACACATAGGCTGAACAGCACAGGTAACTCTCAGAGCCGTTAAGTCAAGCCTTTGTGTTGCAAGAGCCTAATAAATTTCAAGCAGTTGTCCTCTTCGGTACCAATAAGATTTCAGGAAACCAGATGGGAGGAGTATTCCCATATCAATTTTCATCTGACACAATATGTGGTATTCTTTTGAATATGGAATTAGGCTACATTGCACAGGTCTTCCTTCTCAGCTGGGCAGGATAAAACAAAGATATACAAAACTGGGCCCCTTCCAACCCAAACCATTCCATGATTCTACGATTCTATGCGTAATCTTTGTTCTCAGATAGAAAAAATGCAGTTAAATTATCATCTTTATTGCTGAGCCTACATGGGCACATGTATAACTGATTAATTTATTTCCCCCCCGCCTCAAATGTCTGAATTTTGTGAGAAAATGCCTTTCTTGCAATATAGGCTCTGAGTCTTTGAGGTTGAGTGAGCCCTGTTGGGGTAAGCAAAAAAAAAGAATTGCTAGGAGAGCTTTGGAACTATATTTCCTCAGCCAGAAACAGCTTGACTGAAGTGAGACCTTGTGGGCTTGCTTGAAAACTACTCTGTTTTTCTGAGATGTAATGGGAACTCATGGGAAAAAACTGTAGCTGAAGATGCGGGAACAAGCGGTGAGCTCTATGAAATTGCTGAAATTGACGAAGTCTATAGGAATTTAGCTGTAAAACTGTAAAACATTCTTATCTCTGGTCTTTCAGCAACCATGTTTACTTGGGCATCTACTTATCTAACTTCCATTATGAAACTGATGTTTGTTCAAGCAAGAAACAGAAATCTACACTTTTTTTCAAATGTGCTTACAGTTTGGCTGAGTGCTATCAATAAACCAAGAGTGCAGACTGATCTAAACCCTTATTTTAACTGGGTTATCTAACCTGGGGAATTAAATAACTATAAAGAAATTTCAGACTTGGCTTCCTATGGTTCTTTTAATTCTCTTGAATGGATACATGTAAAAATAATTTATGAAAATGCAGTACAGTTGAAAAAATATTCATGCAGTTCTTTTCTCAACTCCACTATTTTGCAGTCTGCAGAAAATTGGTATTACTCTTCCCTGTTTCTGTAAAATGCTCAATGAGTTCAAATGACTCTCAAATCTATTGAGACAGTTGAATTATTGAGAAAACCTGTCCAGGGCTGTAGACATGTGTTCTTTTGACTCCCCCTCCATCCTACTGAAAAATAAACTACTGTTCTTCAGGGCTTATTTTGTCTCAAGGAAACTTTTTGCTCTCATCTCAGGAGAATTGTACAATAGCAATCTGATCCTGACCTTTCTACCTCTTCCTTGAATAACAGATGAAAATTGGACAGTGAAAAGTGGTGTACGGTCCATAACTTGTATCCCAGACACAATCTAATGACAGTCTTCTTCTAGTAAAAACAATAGTTGCAGCAAAGGTTAAGGTAAACACATTTAGCTAATTACCTCTTAATCAAATCCAGTTATAATTTACTGCTGTCCTCTGAAACTCTGTGCCTGCTAAACCATTGACTTTGGTTGGATTAGCTTATCTCTGATAAACGCAGTGTGATTAATTTCTCCCACAATACAGCAGCATGTAAATATCAAGCACGAATAATATATGACCAAATAAACTCAACTCACTCACTATCACAGCAGAACTCTCCAAGGCCCTCATGTACCAGGCACTGAAATCAAATCCCTTTTCTTGCAGAAGGTGACGGTGGGGAGGCAATCACTTTTATGTTATTCTTTGTCCCAGAGGCAAAAAAGAAAACGTGAGAAGTTTAAAAAGCACAAACACTTTCATGGTGCGTACATATAATGTGCGTTTTCAGGTGTGAAAATCCTTGCTATGGGTGTTTAAATCAGGTGTATATTTGTGAACACAAACATACATTTGTCATATTAAGCATATGAAACTTTGAAAGTGTGGCTTTGAGCACCCCGAGTGACTAATTTTTTTTTAAGTTGTCTTTCTAGAATATGAGATAATCTGTTTTCCAAGTAAGTGAGAGGGAATAAAGAGAGGTCAATTAAAAATCCATTTGAAATGTTTATATGAGATCTGAAACTACATATACTTCTTGAGTTTATACTTCGGTTTCAAGCTCAGACTGGTTTAATCAAAACATTTGTTACTTTTTGAGCAAACTTTAGACTACTTTTTAAAGAAGCTGCTCTGAGGTATGGTTCTGTGTCAAAATAGTAAGGAAGCCATAATCCCCCAGAGCTTTCTTAGGAGCCCTGTGAAATGCAGCAGTTTCGATTCAGTTGCAGTTTGTTTTTTTAACTTTATACAAATCCAAAACCCGAGGCAGACAGTAGAAAATGTCTGTGCAAAGTCCTTGTCGGAGCAGGAAACAGCAAGGCTTGGTACAGCTGTCTGCTGGTGATGCTCTGGCATGCTCAATGGGATAGAAGCAAATTAACCTAAACTGAGTAATCTTAAAAAGGAACCTAGCCTTGCTTTAACATTAACTTTACTTCAGTGCCTCCTGCTTACTGCAAAGCACCAGGTTGTCCAAACGACAGCAATTACAGCAAAGCACTGTGCTGACTCTAACACTGTATCTCCTTTCCCATCCTCCAGAAGAGCTGCTATTATGCCAAATGCTTTTTGAACGTTAATTTGCACCTCTTCGTTGTCATAAGCCACATATTGCTTGGTACTTTTGTTTGCTCCAGCAAAAGCTAGGACACAGCTAGCACCGTTCTGCATTTAGTATGCTGGGAAGCCCTTACTGCTGGGACATCTGAGGAGTAATTCCTCTAAGTGTGAAGCGGTGGATTCACGCTTCATCACTGCTACTCAGAGTGGTTTTCTGTGGTCTATAGACTTTGGTGTTCAATGATGAAGGGAACAGTGAAAGGTAACCAGGAAAAACAAACTAGGCATAACAGGTTTGAATATGATAAACAAGGACCAAAACCTCCACCAATTACTACTCTATCAACCAAAAGGACCAAACAAGATGGGCCTTCAGCACAGTTGAGCTGGCCAACGTGCCAAAGGAACACAAAATTTAAGCGAAAAGAGCTTGGTTGTAAAAGTGGTTCTGAAGTGGCTATGGAAGAAAACTCTTTGAAGCCAATCTACATCCTTTCATATAAATTAAAAAATCCCTTCTCTGGGGATCATGTTATAGTGACATGTACACTAAGAGCCTTCAAACCTTCCCTCTGTTGGACAGATTTGCAGTTGTCACTATCCTTTGATTTTCTCCCTTTTACATATATTTTTGTTAGGTCTTCTCTTGTGTGCTTTGTGAAAATAGATTGCAAGATCACAGCTGTGTACAGTGGTTGGATTTTTCTCAAGCCATCGGAGTTCCAGCCAGTAAGCAAGAGTCCCAGCACACAGACCAAATTAATTCCATCATCATCAAATGGAAACAAAGTGCTTGAGACAAAGTGACAGAGAGGTCAAGGAAATCTGCAGCTGAGAATCAAACTGGGGCCAGTTGGGAATTCAATACATTAAAGGTGAACTCGGGGGCACTTTTAGAGCTTGGGGTGCACTCCAGTGATTGCATGCAATCTTTCATGGTTTTTGTGGCTTATCTCAGATTTATTGTTGACTAATGCATAAGATAAAGCAACGAGAATTATTCTGTTATGTGAATTGTCCTTTGAATTAATTTTGTATAGTGATGTGATCACTCTGTGGAGTGACTTTTTAGGAAACATTTTTAAACTCTGCACCAGTACAGGAAAGCTTTGTGTGTCCGACAGATCTGGAGTGTCCTGGTCAGAAGACAGGCCAGGGTTCAACCTATTAAACTTTTGGTAGGCGAATGACTCTATGTGAGCTTGAATTGCCCATCCACTAATGCAAACCTGACTGCTGTTTCCCTTATACAGCAATGGACAAAGCATGAAAGAAATTAATGCACACATTTTATACCACGCAGGGCTGACATCTTTCTGGCTGACTGATAAAAACCTTTAGATGATCAGACAGAAGAACTGTATCTGCTATGTGGCAGGATGCCTCCGAGCAGCATCATTGTTTAAGACAGTTCCACTCAGTGTGGCAGGTCCAGGAAAACAGGGGAAAAACATAAGCTAGCATTTGGGTGAAAACAGCTGTGAGTTTTCAGTGCAATTGTAATCTTGCACCTTAAATTCGTGACCCTTTAAATTTGGTGTCATGTGAACCCTGATTACTCATCCCTTGAGGGAAACAAAGCCTATCTGAGAAGCTCTCACACTTCCAAACTGCCACAATTTTTGTGGCTTTTAGCCACATAAAAGTATTAACCATTCCATAAGATATTCCTCAGTGGCTCTTGGAAACTCTTTGGAATAAGACTTATTCAGCAGATTTGTGCAAAACTGAGTCTCTTTGCAGTGTCTGAGGATTAAAACAAGAAATGTAATCATTCTAACTGAAAACCGTGCCTCCACAATACTGTTTCATATCAGACCTGATGCTTTTTGGTTGTCTGTTCAGGTTGCCAGCTGGCTCTCTTCTGCAAGAATGGGTCACTGAAATGCCGTTTCAAAAAAACACCAATTGTGTCTTCCTGTGCCCAAACCTGAGGAACCTGATGAAATTCAACAAGGGCAAGTATGGGGTCCTGCACCTGGGGATGAGTAACCCCCTGCACCAGTACAGGTTTGGGGCTGACCTGCTGTAGAGCAGCTCAGAGGAAAAAGACCTGGGAGTCCTGGTGGACAACAGGATGATCATGAGCCAGCAATGTGCCCTTGTGGACAAGTCGACCAATGGCATCCTGGGGTGCATCAAGAAGAATGCAACCAGCAGGTTGAGGGAGGTCATCCTGCCCTTCTATTCTGCCCTGGTGAGGCCCCAATCTGGAGTACTGTGTCCAGTTCTGGGCTCCCCAGTTAAGGAAGAACAGGGAACAGCTGGAGAGGGTACAGCAGGGGACTGCAAAGATGTCTGGAGGCCTAGAGCATCTCTCTTATAAGGAAAGGCTGAAGGACTTGGGTCTTTGTAGTCTGGAGAAGAGAAGACTGAGGGGGGATCTGATCAACACCTATAAATACTTGAAGGGTAGGTGCCAAGAGGACAGGGCCAGTCTTTTTTCAGTGGTGCCCAGTGACAGGACAAGGAGAAATGGGCACAAACTTGGACGTAAGATGTTCCATCTAAACATGAGGAGGAACTTCTTAACTTTGAAGGTGGCAGAGCCCTGGAAGAGGCTGTGCAGAGAGGTGATGAAGTCTCCATCTCTGGAGACATTCAAAACCCACCTGGATAAGTTCCTGTGTAACCTGCTCTAGAAGGACCTGCTTTGGCAGGGGGGCTGAACTAGGTGGTCTCCAGAGGTCTCTTCCAACCCCATATCATTCTGTGATTCTGTTAAACCAACAACACACCCAAGCTAAGTAGGGTCTGCAAAGCCCTGAGTATTCTCCTCCTTGCCTTTGGCGTCCTCCTTGCTCCCATTTATTTCAGCTTCTCTCTACAGGTTCTTACACAACATTTAGGCCATCATTTAGTTAGTCTGACCTCAACCAAGAGCTCTATTTGAGCTTTGCTTCTTGCTCTAGACTTCCCGTTCCACCAGTGTGTAAAGGAAATTATATGGAGAGGGTTATTCAACCTGTCTTAGATCTGTAATCCATCTAGAGGTAATGATCCAGGTAACAGGACACTTTAATTAACTTTTCATGACTGTGATATGGACTAATCACCTTAGATACCTTCTGGAGTTAAGGAATAGAAAAAAATATGCTTTAGGTTGTTATTCAACTTGTGACCAAAGCTAGCGAGATAAATCCCTTTCTCTTGTGTTCCCAAGGCACAGTGGGATGTGGGGTGATATGGATGTGATGAGAACTGTGACATCTGGCTGTGTTTGAGGTCCCCACTTTGTTGAGGAATGCCATCCTCAAGTGACTGGGTTTTAATCTTAGGAGCCTCCAATAAAATTCTGATAGTTCTTTAGGATTAACATAGGCAAATGGAACCTGGGTTTTAAAATGGTTCCTCTGTGGGAGAATTAACTCCATTAGGCAACGCTGAGTCTCTTTAAAACAGATAATTCTTGGCGGGTGTTAAGAGAGCAAGTGTTGCAAGTTATTTGCATTTAATTGTTGAGTCCTATTGTGTTAAGTAAATTTTATCTTTTTTTTTTCCTTTTCATTAGCACATAGAAAGCAACACTTCCTTTCTGCACAGCACAGTTAGTTTTACCTTGGGGGTTTTTAAACCTAATTTATAAGGTTTGGAAAGATTGTCAGCTGAGTATGAAACCGGTGAATTCAGAGGCATTAATAAATGTAATCTGCACTGTAAGGACTGCATCAATTTTAAGTTTGAAAGCTTGTTTCCAGTGACACTAGCTCTGAAGAGTATTTTACATTTGAAAGGGTATGGAATTCTGCTTTTGGCATTTCTAATGAAAAGCACAGATTAAAATATATGTGTGCTTTTCCCTCCCATTTTTATAATGGAGGAATTGTCTATGCAGCCTTTATGAACAGTGAGAGAAAATAACTCAGCTATACCCATGCAGCACGGGTCTCTCTCACCCATTTGTCAACAGCCCCAAGTTCAGGGGTATATAATGGTCAAGGAACCAAGAAAATAACAGCATCCTGGCTTGTATCAGGAATAGTGTGGCCAACCAGAGTAGGAAAGTGATGGTGCCCAGAGGCTTGGTCTGTACTTGGTGCTGATGAGGCCTCACCTCAAGTACTGTGTTCAGTTCTCAGCCCCTCACTACAAGGAGGACATTGAAGTGCTGGAGTGGGTCCAGAGGAGACCCCTCACCAAGCATGTGAGGGGTCTAGAGAACAAGTCATACAAGGAGTGGCTGAGGGAACTGGGCATGTTTAGTGTGGAAAAGAGGAGGCTGAGGGGAGACCTCATTGCCCTCTACAGTTACTTAAGAGAATGTTGTAGAGAGGTGGGTGCTGGCATCTTCTCCCAAATGAATAATGACAACACCAGAGGAAATGGCCTGAAGTTGCAGTAGGGGGGGTTAGATATTAGGAAGAATTACCTTATTGAAGGAGTGGTCAGGCACTGGAACAGTCTCCCCAGGGAGGTGGTTGAGTCACCATCCCTGGAGGTACTTAGGAAATCCATAGATGTGTACAGGGCATGCTCTAGTGGATGAAGTTGTAGGAGTATTTTGTGTATGTATGGTTGGACACGGTAATCTCAGAGGTCTTTTCCAACCCATGACAATTCTGTGATTTTCGTTGTTGTTCCCACCCTAGCATTGCAAAATGATAATCATAGCATCATTGAATGGTTAAAGTTGGAAGGGACCTTAAAAATCATTGAGTTCAACCCCCCTGCATTGGCAGGCACACCTCCCACTAGACCATGTTGCTCAAAGTCCCATCCAGACTGGTCTTGAATATCTCCAGCTTCTCTGGGCAATGTACTCCAGTGTTTTAGCACCCCCTTGGTAAAAAATTTCTTCCTAGCATCTAATATAAATCTCCCCTCTTTCAGTTTAAAGTCATCACCCCTCATCTTATCAGTCCACTATCTGATCGATAGTCCTTTCTCATCTCTCCTGTAGGCCCCCTTCAGACACTGGAAGGGGCTATAATGTCTCCCCGGAGCCTTCTCTTCTCCAGGCTGAACAACCCCAACTCTTGCAGCCTGTCCTCATAGCAGAGGTGCAAAGCTGAATCTAAATCTCCTTTGTGCATCCTGTCCCTTTGTGGATGCCAGCTGTGCTTTGAAATTTTACTTAGGATCTTAAAATCACTTTTTAGATCCAGCCCTTGGGCACCTTTGAAAAATCCCACCATAGGAAATGAGGGTTTTTTCACCCTAAGTGTGAAGTAGAGTATAATTCGTACTGGTTTTAGTGCAACTAAGATCATGTGGCACTTTTTATAGACTGCCAAAGGGTCTAAATATGGTCAGTAAACCAGAAGGTGTTTTAAGGGGAGTAGACAGAAGGGGGTTACGTCTGCATGGGCTCATTGCCACCTGTATTTAAAGCACGGGAGCGATTGTGATGCCTTTGGGGAGGAATGCAGCTACTTGCACTTTATTTTATTCTTGTAATTTGAACATCGAGTCACTGGAGCTGGAGAGAGATGATTCCTTTTATTTTTCTTGCCTCTGAACATTCAGGTAAATAAATAATGAGACTTTGCACACACTGCTTTTGTACAGACAGTTAATTCATTGACTAGCTTGGCCCTTCAGTGATTACTTAATATTTCCAATTCATTATTTTAAGCAGGGTGGTTTTTAAGCACCCAGCTTCCCCTGGAAAAAAAAAACAAACCACAAAACAACAAAGCACTTTCATACATTAAGGTTTGCACATGAGTTTTCCAGTAAAATCGACTGTGAACTATCGAATGGCACAGGCTGAAAAACAATTTGAACTCCATAGCTGTATAGATGCATGTTTTGATGTAGTGAAAGGTTCTTACAACCAGTTTGCTGTCGTGTACCTTTTGCTGCCTGTGATGAACATTGTCGGTCTTTTGGAGACAACAATTGCTTTTGGTTTTGAAGGAAAAATATGTAATAGTATATTTGTTTTAACAAAACGTACCCTGTGAAGTGGAATCCTGGAGAACTGACATTTTACCATACGTCTCCAGGCTGCAACTCTTAGAAGTTTGGGATGGTTTGCAGTCTACAAATCCACTGACAAATGTGTGATTTAATGTGGAGAAACACTAGCACAATGATCCTTTCATAGACCTCTTAAAACATTATTGTTTCCTGTCTTCTAGCAGTCATTTCTGGAAATTTGAATGTAATGCTCAACCCTTCACTGGTTTTAATGTCTTCTTCACATAACTGCTCCCTTTTGGAAAAAGATGCACAGGTGTTAATCTACTTATGTATTTCATCTGTGTTACTGTTTTAAAGAGGTCGATGATAAAATGGTCTCTGCATTTCGCATTGGCCACCTTTCTTTTCCTTTTGTTACAAGTAGGCTTTGTAAATAAATCCGGAGAGATTTCTTTTGCAAACTTATGAAGCTCTCAAGGAATTAATTCTTGAGTTTCACTTTTGACACCAAGATTGTGGGAAAACAGGATCAAAAACTTCAACTCTAAGTTTTGCTTTGAAATAGACTGGTGTCATCTGCAAGAGTCTTCTGAGTAATTGAGTAAAGAAAGGGCAAACTTTTTCTTGTACTCATACAAAAGCTTGTTCTTGAGACTCAGCTGCATCTCACTCTCAGTTCTTGGTTACTGAGCTCCTTAGATGCCATAGTCAATGAAGGTCTACTTATATCAGCTATTTATACCAGCATTTACTTACACCGAGAAGAAAGCTGTTCTTGAGATTTTGGACTTAAATTTCAATTTCAGCAAGTAGGTACCTTAAAACCTTAGGCCTGTGTGTTTTCATTTCGTCTTGTTACCTTTTTATGTTGCTTAAAACAGTGGTGTTATTAACCACTGAAAATCTGGAAAAGTGAAATTATTGAAGCAAATGAGCTCCATTCAGGTTTACAAAACTAAGAAATTATGTATTCCTTCCCTGAGAGAGCTATGATTGCAGTTTTCAGGATCTTTCCCTTCAACAAAGCAGTTTATTTCCACATAAAGCTCTGTGGTCAGCACATGCTGGGAGTTAGTGTATGTGAGATTGCACCAAATGGATGCTTAATGGCTAAATTGGTGCCCATTGGCTGAGCAGCTCAGGTGAGTGTTACCAGTGAGCAAATATGCACTTGCTTACAGTGCTATAGATCGTTCAGAGTAGGCTTTGGCAGAGTGGGACTGCATATGTGCAAAGGCAGATGGTGAGAGGGGACTGATGGAGCGCAGTAGCCTGCATGGCACCGTTATACTAGGTCCTTCAAACTTCGTCATGTGTGAGGATGCTTACACTCCTGTGATGCCTGATGGACAAGCTGCTTGCAGGTGCCAGGGCAGTTTCTACTTGAACTGCTTGCTTGTATACTGTGCTTTTTGCCTACCAGCTTGCTTCCTCACAGATCTGTCAACTTTGTGTCCTCCATCTGCTGTTCTGCAGCTTCTCTTTTCCTAACATCTGTTTGATTTGCCAGGAACTGGGTAGATAAATGAGGTGTGACGGCTGCTGAGCACTTCGGAGCAAAGAAGCTTGTCAGTGAGGTCATGCTGCGGTTTTAAGATCCTGACAGTCCAGGCCATGGTTATCAGACCTGCACTTTCTCGGTTTGCAGTTTGATTTTAGGAAATCATAATATCCCCTAGATTTATCCTCATGGATTGCCTTTCCACACATTCAGTGCTTTTCTATAAGATACAAGTGATGCTAGTAAATTTAAATGCAGAGAAGAATTAAGCAGACGTACAGTTCTTTAGATGTTTTGATGTGAGCCTTCTTCTCCTGCACTTTTTGCTGGCTCAAAAATCCCAGAAAGAAATATTATTTTCAAAAATTAAAATAAATCTTTTCCCTTCCCCCTAGATCTTTGACTCATGTCAGCGAAGCACAGTGGAGCAAAGCCAAACCTGATACAGGGTTCATCAGTGACGAATTGTGATTCTGAAATTCTCTTTGCTGATAAAACAGGAAGCCTCCATTTGAATTGCTTTAACAAATGCTTTCCTCTAATGTTTAAATTCAGGAAGAGGATCCGAGGGCAAAGAGATCAGAACAACTGCTTCATGAATGCAGAATCAGTCTATTTGTCACTGACAACTGAAAAGATCTCCTTTTCTACACTCTGTCTGTGCTCAGTCAAGTAAATTAAAAGTGGGTGTTAATTGCAGCCTCAGCAAAGGCATTCACAGCTTTCAGTGCCATGCAATGATACTAGATGTAAGTGAAACAGAAACATGAAGGGACTGCAGCCTTGCATGTGCTTCCAGCATCGCTCAGCCTGAAATCCTCCAAACATCAACTGACATAAACTGGCAGTGATGCTGGAGGAAGTAGTCTTGTCCTCTCCCTGCTCCTGTCTGCTTCTTCCCACTCCTTAACAGCAAAACTGCCCAGGTAGTCATGAAACAGAAGCAGACACAGGTAGAAAGGATGATCCAGAACTGTGTTGTTAGCCCAGCTCTCATGCTTGGTCCTCTCCCCAGACTGGCTACCCATGTCCTAGTGTGGTGTGGGGGCAGGAAGGACCCTTGAGGAACTGAGGGGACAGACAGGGCTGTAGCCATGCCAGTCTGTGCCAGCTGAACCTCCGCATGCCTTTAGGGATCTTCCCATGTCAATTTTACTGGCAGATGAGAAATCTGAAAGATATCCTGCCAGGTGTTCATTGCTGATACTATTTCTAGTTGGTGCCATCAAGATGATGGGAAGGTTTGGCCAAGGACTCAAAACCCACTGCACTAGATGTTGTAAAGCCACAGAGTGAGAAGACAGTCCATGCCTGAAACCAGCTTAAAACAATGAATCCTGTTCTACAAGACTACAAGTGGAGGAGAAGGAGGAGCAGCATCATCTTGTAAAGGCTGTGAAATCAATGGGGTACAGGAATGGTTCCTGCAGTTCAGCACGCACATCTTTGGGGAGCAAGCAAGAGTGCAGAAGTCTCACATCCTAGGAGAACATTACATTGCAATATCCAAGACTGAGAAGAAAAAAAGTTTAGGTAAATGGAGAAATATGGTCATAAAAAGCACCACAGCAACAGAAGACATAGAAGGATTGATCCCAGCCTTGAAGATCCTAGCCATGAGCCTGAAAGACAGGCCAGGATGATGGGGAGATTAGAGAGTTGATGTGGGCTGAGGCAGAAGATACTGCTTTGTTTAGCTATACTGAAGATTGGAACTGGTACACAAGGAAGCATCAAAGAGGTAGCCTGAGATATGACAAAACATTTCAGATGTGTCCAGCTAAGTAAAAGGAAACAGATGAGAGCAGAAAAGATCTACAAGGAGCCTGCATAGAGTTGGCAGTTGAATTCATTGAATGATGGATGATTAAGTGATAGAGGATTAAGAGGGGCACAGAGGCCCCTGAGCTGCAAGTGAGGATTTTCAATGCAGAGAATATATATGTATACACATATACATAAATATATATATATATATATATATTAAAAAGTGTATAAATTGTATAATGATCTCATTGCAAAGCTTCTCTCTTTTCCCAAAGCACATAAAAATCAGTGCTGTGACACTGTGGTTGCCATGATGGAGATTTATTCAAGGTGTAAAGGAATTTTGTAGCCAGCTATGCTAAACTGCCTCTACGTGCATTGTGCACATCTGCTTTTGAATAAATGAGCAAGTGATATCATGTATCTGTTTTGCTTCATGGTTTATACATGAAATACCATTGTACCTGGGCACAGGAGAAATCAAATAACTATTTCCTGTCAGATAAAACACCACAGTCTTTCCATTACTACAAATAGTTCTCAGTTACAACTGGGAAACTAAGGAGATAATTAATCTTTTGTCATATTCTACACAAATAGAGACAAAATTGAATATATTTCCAGTATTGAATTACTTCTTCATTTATTCCAAGTTAAAGATGCTAATTACTATCTCTATTTTCACAGCCTTATCTGATTATATTAACCTGACAAAAGGGCAGCCAAAATTCAAGATTAAATTTCCAGATAATGCTAATAGACTCTTTTTTCTCCCATCTTTTCTGTCTTTTGGCTGATTTTCATTAGTTCATTTATAGGGCTCCTATTAAGCCCATAGTTATTTCAACACAGTATGCAACATAGAAGTGGAAATTTGATCTTCATGTTATCCTCCACTATTTGAAATCTGACTTCAGATCTGCCTATTGCCCAAGGAAAGCAGGAGAATGCAAACAATGATCTAAGATTCAAGAAAATAAATAGGCAAAGAAGTAGAAAAACCTGCTTTGAAAATTTCTTCTGGAAAGGAATAGTAGAAGGATAATGACTAGGAGAAACAGAGAAGCATATTACAGAAACATTCTGGAAGAAAGAGCCAGTCAGCCACATGCTCCGAAAATCTCTCAGTTTCTCTCCGAATTATCTCTCAAACCTTAATGCTCTCTGTGGGTCGTATGAACTATAAAAAGGCAGAGAAAGACAGTAGTTTTGTCAGTGTTTTCAAAATTATTATCAGTTAGAGGATTAAAGACTCAACACCCAAATTATATGCTAAAGTCAGAAACTCATCTTGAGTTAAAGTAAGGGTACATTCCTGGCCCTCTCTGTTGTAGAAGAAACAGTGAAAGTATGTATATGCAAGGCTATGACAAAAAAAAAAGAGAAATGCAGTTTTTAAAATATCATGGATCTTTGGCCAATGTTCTGAGGTCCCAAGTAATGATTTTTAAATGCCTAGAGTTGGTACTGAGGAAATAATTACTTTGTGTTATTTTTTTGGTCAGAATTTGCAATAATTGGTAGCTGGAATCAATTTACATCAGTAGATGATTGGAGTTTAAACCATCTGGGATTTTCAACATCTTCCCTCCTGAAAGCTGGTCCAGATCCCCAGAGTCCAGAAGCACTCAACATGTGTAGATCTTAAAGGAAGCAGGTAGGAGTTTCTACGGGGTCAAAGAGG